>CAIGRL010036046.1:0-17549 GCA_903798325.1 Fraxinus xanthoxyloides
CCTTCATGAATTAAAGACACACAAGTGAGCTACACCGGTGTACAGTCATGGACCCCCCTCTTGTGAGAGGGTCTGTACACCGGGGTGTCAACTTCGATGTACAAATAGAGTTTTCCGAGCAAATAAAATGTGAGCCAAAACAAAATCAATTAAACATCAATCAATCAATGACCGCCACATGTCACTTACTAAAAAGACTCATTTACTCTCAAAGTTTTGATAGAAATCTATAAACAGGTGTGCTTGAGATGAAGAAAGCTATGCTAAATTTGAAGTAGCTTCCTCCCAAATAGTCATTTCTCTTCTTACTCGTATTGAGCAGTAGAATATGCTTAGGAGAGGAAAGCCCTTACAAAGTGAGAGGAATTTGTTGATCATCGTTTAGAGATAAACAAATTGGTGCCATATGTGAAAAATTAGGACAAAGATAACCACAATCTCTTTTCCAGCAAGAAAATAATAGAAATTCGTGTAGAAATAAGTGTAGAAGTAAATCCGGTGGATGTAGATATATTGTAGATCGAGGTCAAAACTCACAGTGATGGTCCAGTCAATAGTGACGTAAATATGAAGCGACAGCGAGAGGAAACTCCAGGTGAAGCTGCAAGCAGTTCTCGCTCCTGCCCAACGTCACCGTTAATGAAAGAAAATCTCTACTGTGAAAATCATTCAAGAGATGGCTAAAAGCTTTAGAGCTTTAACTATAGAAAATGCTTCATTCCGTGTAAAGGTAGATAATCTAGAGGTCGATTTCCACATGGAATCTGGTGAGAATAATATGGAGGTGACATCAATATTTTTTTGTGAAAATAGCAATAATCGAAACATTCAAGTATCAAACACTTTCAATAGCTTACTTGATAAGATGCGGCAAGGTCGCTGGATCAAAAAATCTAGAGGATTTGATTAGAGTTGTGAAAGAAGTTAACTCTCGTGAAAGGAGGTATAACCAACATTGTCTTAGTGAACATAGAAGGGCGGAAAGCCTAATTTTATGTTCCTTTATATGAGGAATACGAGAATAAGCCAGCAAGGTCATATGAGTTGGACGACGCTAAGAAATCTTGTCATTCTCAAAGGAAATTAAAGAGATTCCGATAACTTTATCTATCCTAAAATAGAAAAAATATTCCGGAAAAGGCAATCCTACGTAACATTTACACGAGTACATGACGCAAATGATGCTAAAAAAGGCAGGTCCTGCACTCAAATGCCAAACCTTTCATCTAATGTTGGACACAGATCAGTAAAGATGTGGTACAACAAGTTACCGTTAAGCTTAATAAGAAGCTGGCCACAACTCAAAAAGAGGTGTTCTGGGATTCGTTGGAATTAGGCTCGGGCAAGCACCAGATACTAGTTTAAAGTACCATGAGATAGGAGGAAGGGAGATCCCTTAAAAGTTAATTTGTACGCTTTATTATCAAACTCATCGACCAGTGAAACTATATTAGACAAGAAGGCTAGGGATGCCTTATGAAATGGGTTACTGATGGAGATGCCTTTCTGGAGAGACGTTTGCAAAAAGAACCCAACTACTTATCATTAGTTGGTAAATCTTTTACAAAATGAAATTCAAATGGAAGATACAATTGAAAACAGGAAAAAAGATAGAACAATGCTACCAAGAGAAGCTTAAGGAGGAGGAGGAGGCTTTAATGCATATGCCAAGGTTCTCGAAATAACATTACCTTCATTTTTATGAGCACAGAGAAAGAGTGCCCTCAATTTCACCAGCTCTTTCACAAGCAGTTGGCGAAGCATATCATCCAAACCATAAGATTGGTAAACTAAAATTTTTGAAAATTCTTTGTTCAAGAGATTATGAGACAGATGAATGCTCCAAAGTGATCAAAATGATGAAGGTGCGGAGCTAATAAGATGGAGTACTCTTATATAGCTCAAACAGGACAAGGTCAAGGAAAAAAGCCAAGGTATACAGGACCACCACATGTGTCTCTAAACATTCCAAACCACCAACCTCCTATAATGGAGGTAAATACCATAATTGGTGGTCCTTACGTCGGTGGGGAGACAATGAACGCACAAAAGGATTTATGTCCGAGCTGATAAAAAACCTACATTGAAAATCTTCAGGATTCGAGGCAATCCCAAAACCATATCTCCTCCAATTATATTTGATGATGATGATGAGCAGGGAATTATATATTCTCATTGTGATGCCCCAGTGTTGCGGGCGATAATTGCCACAATGTTCTTAAATTGTATACTGTAGATAACGGGAGCTCTGTGAACATTCAGTCCCACAAGGATAAATTACTTTGACTGTACATAAAGTGAAGGAGCCTACAGTGTACCATGGACAAATGAATTTCCGAAATGTAGATTCTCACCTAGTAAAGTGGTATGCCCGAAGTTGTGAAAGTCGAAAAATTAAAATACTCTCCGCCAGCAAAGACAATATTATGGATACTAGGAGAGATGGTGAAGATCACCAAGTTGGCTGAGACAAACCAAATATAGAAATGGGTTCGCACTAGTGAGTCTCTATCCTCCAAGTTTGAAAATTCTGGAAAAGGCAATTTTCTTTCCACCTCTGATGAAATCTCAGTTGATGAGGAGTCTCTGTCAGACAAGATTGAAAATTTTGAAGAGGCATATCTTTTTCCGCCTCTGATAAAATTTTAGTTGATGGCTGTGCCAAGTTTGTAAATTCTAGTAATTGTCGGTCTCTTTCCACCTACGATAAAATTTTAGTTGATGGTGAGTCGGTCTGCCAAGGTCGAAAATTCTAAAAAAGGCAAGTTCCTTTATGCCGATGAGGAAATTCTGATTGATTTCAAGTTTGTGTCTACTAAAATTGAAAATCTTGCAGAAAGTGAGATTCCATTCGCCATGATGAGTATCATTGATGACCAAGTTTATACCGCCCATGGCGAGTTCACTCCACAAGACCTTTCATATTAATCATGAATAGTATGCGATGTTGATAAATAAATTGTTATGGTCCAATGATAGCTGAAAAATAAATATGCCATTCTTTTCGCAGCAATTAAAAATGAAATTATATATTCCACAAATACTAATTTACTGTTGTTGCAAGAAATCGCGAAGTCTTTATATGGGTAAAAGCCATACTTCTTATCAAAGTGCTCTAGATATTGATGAAGACTAAAAATGCAAACTTAACTAAAATAGAAAAGCAAGCAATAAAAATAATAAGCCAATGAACGATTCTATGCAAAATGGCCAAAAGTTCCATTACAAAAGCAGTTAAAAAGTAAGGAGATTACAAAATAGACAAAGGAGAAGGAAACTACTTCTCCTAATTAACAAGTCGTTGGAGATTTTTGAAAGCTAAATCTTCCTGGCTAGCTTGTGAGGCAAACTCGGTAACTGAATTAACTTCAGAGAGAGAGGAGGAGAAACATCAGAGGCCAGAGGTGGCTCAATAACAGGGACAGTTTCAGTTGATGAGGCAGTAACTAGGAGGTCTGTGAGCTGAGGAAGCTCCACTAGAAGTGAAAGGCTTTAAAGATCGTATGTAGTCGACATTCTCTTCACGAGCCTCTGAAAAATCCATATTCTACTCAGGATAAAAATCCCTGATAATGTCAAGTACTTTATTACCCTCTCTTGTATCGCACCCTCGGCAAGGCTAGACTCTAAAATAGCAAGTTTTGTTTCACTACTTTCCACTCGATTGTGAAAGAATGCCAATTTGTTCATTGCCTTTACAAGCTCTTTAGCAGTAAAGTGTTACTTGACTTTCTTCAACTGAACTTCCTCCCAAAGTCCAGAGATCCCACGATCAGACTTCACAGCAAAGACATCACGATTCTTTTAGCTTGTTCTAAATCTTTAGAAGTCCTCCTAATATCAACCATCAGGGTAGCCTCCTGAATAGCACAAACTTCATCAACATTGACTAACTCCTTGTATTTTGCCTTTTCCTTCTCAGCCTCCTCCACTTTCTTCTGAAGCACACTACACTTTTTCTCCAGGGATTGCACTTTCTTATCCAAGTTGTTAGCCTGCTGAACAAGAACCTCATACTGAACAAGAAGCTCATACTCTGCCTACTGAACATGATGAAGTACTAAAGCTTCCATATTAATCATCTTTCCTCGTAGTGTTGGGAGTAAGACCAACTGCAAGTTTTTCCCAAGATTTATTAAAATATGTAAAAATAGATCTTTCTTCCGGAGAAACAAAGGCAGGTAAAATAGAAAGAACTCCAAAATCTAAATCCTCATCAAAGAAGGGACTGAATCAAAACTTTGAATCTGGCAAAAACTCCCTAGTTTAATAAAACCTTTTAGAATCTGGGAGTTGATTAGGTCTTGTTATTTTTTTTCCCTTTGGATGTATTTCTAGAATGAATTGACGAAGGGATTGGAGGAGTAGGTTCCAATGGCAAAGACCCTTGAGGAAGAAGGGCATTAATAGGGGCAACATCAGTTTACCACCAAGCTCTTGCGAGGGCAAATTTTTCTTAAAGGTCCTTCGGACACTTGCAGAGGCATATACTTAGATCCCTTGGATCCCCCAGGTGCCAACCCAAAAACTTCTTTAGAGAGGGGGATGGATGTCAATGAAGTTTTCTTCGGTGCTTTGTAGAGGAACTTGCAGAAGAGTGCATTAAAATCAATCTGCATAACAAAATAAAGTTGTGGATTATAAAAAACGTTGAAGAGAAAAAGGTGCTACTTTTAACGTGTATAGTCACCCATTGTAGTTTGTATCCCGATGTTATAGAAATAAAAAATTAAAAGGATGAAGCAATCTCTCCGTCACTAACTTCTAAATTTATTTTAAGGATTGGGGCTATGGGAGCGCGAAGATCAACAAGAGCTTAATCTTCGAGGGGACCTTGTTATTTGCCTGTAAGAGAAGAACATCAAGGTAAGATAAACTACAATTAGATAATAAGTATGAACTTAATACTCACTATATCCTCCTTCATATCGAGGCAGGACAACCGAAGGATAACGATATTTGGCTGAAAATCCCAGTTGCCTCGAGCAAACAAAAACTCTCTTTCCAGTTACACATTGTTGGAAGTAATTACAAATTTTGGATATGATTTGGGAGAACAATGAGAGAGATTATAAAAGCCCTTTTGAGGGTTCGCCTTACTACCTGCCATCATGGGATGATAAATTGACCGGAAAATATCCGATGAGAGTTCTCCCTATAATCCCGCAAAACCCCATAAAGGAAGGACCCAACCATATGACCACCTATTCGGAGTAAGCTGAGCAGGAGCAATATTGAAGGAGTCAAAAACCTCAAGGAAAAAGGGCAAAAAAACTCTAAAATTATTGGGAGGGTGTTCTCTAGTCTGAAATTGGCCAAAGCATACCAACTCATTATCATCAAGAATGTTAAACTTATCCCTAATTTAATCTAAATCACTTTCAGTAATATTAAAAGATATTTCTCAGGCTTCATAGACAACGTCTTTGTCACTTTCGCTAGGGGTATTAGGCTCATTTGGAGGTTTGCTCAACTCAACCTTACAATGCGAACCAGTTCCTTGTCTAAAAGATTGTGGATTAACATAGGTACCGATATGGGTAACTGTGGTCCAAGACATAACACTAATATGTAACACTTCAATAGTGGAAGAGGACAATTCGGCTTCATCAACCCTAAATCTAGAGCTTATGGCCTCAAGCACCATTAGATGTATTTTGAGAATCACTTCGGGAAGATATGTTATATAATGATCTCTCGAAAAATTACTCTAAATAAAAAGAACTGGATATAATAACAGATGAATAATGAGGAAAGATACGAAATATGTACCTAAGAATTTTTCCTTTTGTGGAAAATTTAGCAAGAAGAAACATGAGAGAAAGTCCCTGGACAATGCCTTAAAAATATGAAACAAAACATTTGGAGGAGACGACCCAAAATAAGGAAATTCGAGGAATCAAGGAGTAATATCAAGGATAGGACTGTCTCGTTTGTAGTTATGCTGATCGAGCCCTGATTGTTGCGCAAACGAGATCAAGGCCAGGGAAGCCCAAAATATGAGCCGAATATCAAATTTCTCTCCTAGGACATGGAATAAGGATCACCAAACTAAACCAAGATGGAGCAATGACAAAAGACAGGACAAAATAAATACTAAAAATCCTCTGAATAAGAAAGGAAAAACTGAAAATCCTACTACATCAACCAATATTTCGATTTGCAATGAATGTGGGAAACCCCATGGTCGCGAATGTTGATACAAACAAAGAGCTTGTTACACTTGTAGCAAATCTGGACACATGATGTGGGACTGTCCTTCGAAGTCCACTAACATCGTGCCGGCGAGAGTACTTGCATTACCTAGAGGAAACTTGTTAACTAATATAACAATGTGGTGACATGTACACTTTTAGTTGGTGGTAAACCAGCTTATGTTCTTTTTGATTCAAGCGCAACACATTTATTTGTAGCAGTTCAATTCATGCGAATACGTACTTTCAACCTGTCGCCATGAAAATTGAGTTTGAAATAACGATACTCTCCAAACCCAAATAGAAAGCTCAATTCCAAATCCCAGAAATTCCAATGCAAAGAGGAATGCTTTCATTTAGAGCTATTTAATTCCTATTATTCTTCAGGATTTAGATTGATGAATTAAGTGTGACACTTTTGTTGTCTTCTATATGGTCACACGTTTCTTTTGTTATTGGACTAACACTTCTTTTTGTAATTTATTAAGCTAGTTTGGCTCTACTACTAGTTGTTGTATTTGACAAGTATGGTGTAGTGGTAGTTGGTAGAATAGTGGATAGAATATCATTTTATTTTGCATCATGTATGGCTATAAGTATGGAAGCGGTGTACTTCAAAATGTGTGAATCATTTTAATTAGATTTCCCTCCTCTTTGTCTTCTAAGTTCTAACGGTGCTATCAGAGCTTTANGTGGTCATACTACTAGTTGATGTATTTGACAAGTATAGTGTAGTGGTAGTTGGTAGAATAGTAGATAGAATGGCATTTTATTTTGCATCATGTATGGCTATAAGTATGGAAGCGGTGTACTTCAAAATGTGTGAATCATTTTAATTAGATTTCCCTCCTCTTTGTCTTCTAAGTTCTAACGGTGCTATCAGAGCTTTAAGGATCTTTGAAGGATTGAAAAAGTGCTGAAAAAATTGAAGGAGTAGAGTGAGGTGAAGAAAAACTGAAAACAGGGTGATTTGTGCATATACGATGAGCTTGTGTCAAATTTGGTAAGGAAGGTGCATATACGGTAAGAAGAGTGTAAATCCGGTAAGTCTCTGTTTTCCTAACAAAACAGAGTTCACCTAGCAAATACGGTATGCACATTGCATTTACGGTAGCTGTCCAACGTTGAGTCTATTATTTGTGATTTATTTTAGGTAGTAATAGGTTTTAAGTCTGATTCTGTTTTGTTTGAGGGAAAATAAAAAAATTAGTTTGAGGGTAATAAGTGCAATTTGTGCATTATCTAGGCCATACTACTAAACTTTTGTATCATTCAAGTATTGATTTTTAATTAATGATTGGATGGAAGTTTGGTGACTAATGTCTACATGAGAAGAAGTTGAAGGACCAAAATAGAAGTAGTTAGAAATTGAAAGACAAAAAATTGAGGAAGGCATGAAGAATATGACTAAATTGCAAATTTTGAAAGTAATTAGAAATTATATAGACCGGGCAGCCGCCCAGTGTTGGAAAACAAAAACGGGGAAAAAATGTGTACCTTAGCACCCGCCTAGGCTAAACACGATCGAATGCTGTTTTTGTTTATAATTCAACTCCATCAAGGAAACTTCTTCTTGGGTAAACCTTGTATGATTTTTGGACATTTTCTAGGGCGGTATAAATACCAACTATCAACAAATAATTAGACGTGGAAAATTGATTGCAACAAGAGGTAAAGAACGAAAGATGAAATTCAAGAATTCTAGGCGATGAAATATTTTTACTTCTTTTGTTTTCTTCCTTACAACATGTTAGGCTAAAGTAATGTTGTGCTAGAATCACGATGAACCTTGTATTATCAAACTTTAACATCTGAATCTTATTTTTTATATTAAAGCGCGTTTTTAGGTTTGAACAATTATGATGAGATTTATTTTCTCTGCAATTACTTAATCATTAATTGTATGAATCTTGTGACTTGTTTTACTTTCGAAAGGTTGAAAATAAGTTAGATATAGTCATAATTGTCGTAAAGTTCGATAGGGAACAAAAATATATCGCTATACTTTACGTGATATTTAAGTATTTCCATTAATACATTATTATATGTTCACATCCGTCATAAAAATATAGTTGGGTTACAAATAAGAACAGAGATTATTAAACAAGTTGGGAATATTGATCTTCCTAATTGAATCATGTTGCAAATTCAAAGGTTCAAAGTTGAAGGGGAATTGATACAAGGGGGTTCGAGATCGTAGTGTGTCTTTCATCAATAGATTTTCATCAAACTTGCATAAGTCATAATTTTGCTTTGAATGTTGTTAAGATAGGTCTTGCATTTTTAAGTAGAATAATTAGTGACAAATTAGTTATTGGCAAATCGCCAATTTTCATAGTTTTGGTTAAGGCTAAGTTTATTTGAGCTTAATCCAATACAATTTCCCTGGGTACAATACCTGAGCTCAAAAATCATTTTACTACTTTTTAACAAACTGTGCATGTACGGTATTTTAAACGAAACAAATATTTTCGTAACATTTTATTCCCCAAATCTGCCACTAATCAACCAAAAATGATAGATTTTTATGTTTAGAATTCTTTACTCAATTAGTTCATATTTTGTTGAATCTGACATTGTTGAGAATTTATTTATTTATTTTTGTTCTAGTACATATGAAACTTCATCTTTAGATTAAAAAAGTTTTAGTATATATTAAAATTCAAATTTCTAAGAATTGGATTGAGTTATAATATATGAAAAATAAACTTTGAATATGAATATGAATTCAAATGTTTGTTTTACATTAAAAAGTGAAATGATTTAGCATTTTATTTGTATTTTTTTATATATGAGTTAGTTTACTGGAAGTTAAATGTGACATACTCTTTCATTTTTTGAAAGAAGTCCCACCATTTCATTTGTCTTTTTTTGGGTAGATATGGAAAAAATAACATTTTTATTTGTTATTCAACGAGTAATTCGATTCGATTAAAACTCCAAAAACATGAGCAAACGAATTTCAGGATTGACCTACTCAAATGAGCTGTCATTTTGCGGGGATTTGTTAAGAAATAAAATTCCTATATCGAATAAAAATTGAAAATATACACCAATTTATTAGGATTTGAGCCACTCCTTTTAGTAAGGTTAATATTTTAAGATGAAATCTCAAATTTTAATAAATTTAACTTGCTACACTACCATCAATCATCAATTTCTCCATGTGCAAAAGTTACAGTAAGATCCAATAAATTCAATTTAAAAATAATAAATCCTGAAGTAAAATTACTAAATCCCGTACCTAGTGTATGACTTGATCAAAGTCTGCTTGAGATTAACAAATTAAGAAAGGTCATAGTACAAATATAATACTCAGCTCAAAAAATAAAATTAAAATACTGGCAGTTGTTTCGAAGATAAATAAAATAATTGTCGTTTAATAGAATAAGAAGATTTTAAAGAATAGATCTTAATATATTATCCTCCTTGATTTCTCTGTGTATTGCTCACAATGTAAATAAACATATAATGAATGTCAGGATGAAATTTCTCTGTGTATTGCCCACAATTTCAATGAACGTATGTCACGATGAAATTTCAAAACATTGGTTAGGTATTTTATAGTTATAATACCTCATACTAATTTTAAAATTATGCGTATTTTAAGAATGTCTTTTACCGCAATTTCAGTGTGAAGACTTGGTGAATGTCAAGCACAAGTTGTGTTATTATCATATATAAATTTATATTTAGCCCATGTTCGATATAAATTAAAATGTAGATTTTAATATAAGTTAAAGTCAATAATTAATTTTAACCACATATTAATCGGTCTTACAATTTTTCAACCGCACATTCCATCAACTTCTATCCAAATCTGTTAAAAATCTAGCCCCCCGTTTGTCCCTCATTATTTGAGATTATAACTTTTGGAATAATATATATTTTTTTTGATCCCCCACCAAACAAGGGCTTAATCTCTAAACCACCATAAACATGCAAACTCATTTTTAACTTTCTATGATCTGCCTATAATTAATTTACTTACCATTGAATAAGAACCGGTCATCGCTTAATGTGACGAACCATTAAGATGTCATTTATTACTAAAGACATATCGTTTTCAATCACTCCTGCAAACAACTTGGGAAAAAAAATGGAAAAAATTCGGTTGAATAATGACTTTTCAATCTATAAATACATCTTCTTAGCTTGTATATTATCACAAACACTTGAAATTAAGAGTATAAAGCTATGGCTAATTTTCTTGGTGGTAACAAGACTGCCTTTCTTTCACTCTTGTTCTGCTTACTCATCCTTGCAGCCTTCGGTAGGTAGCTTAGTTGTATATCTTCATATATGTTAATTGTACTCGCATGCTTTCTACCGAGTTTGGAGTGGTAGAACTTAGTTGAAAAATTCAAAACGAGTTTGAATCACTTGCTTTTGATTTGCTTGCTTTCCCCACCTCCTTGTGCCCGTTTCTTGGTCAAAAACTCAATCATGATGGAAGGTGTTTGATGTTCACAATCCAAGAACAAAATTTGAGTTGTTACTCTTCCAAAATGAAGCCACACATCTTGTCTATTTTTATCTCTAGGAAGAAACCCGAATTTGCATTATTTCCATGTATTCTTGGTGTAGTGGAAGTTGTGTGGAGGTTATAGATAGTGGGACATTGAATTTCAAAATGAAAAATTCAACTCATCCCTCGAAAAACCATTGCATGATAATCGGGTCCGGTCAACCCTCATGGGCGACCCATTTCTAACTCACAGTATGTATTTCTCTAGCAGCCGAATAACACCCCACCCCCTCACACCTCTACCCTAGGGCTTGATATATCTTAGACATAGTTTTTAATTTTTTCCCCCATTTTATTGATTCAAAAAATATTGTTATTCATCAACGGTTGATATTTCACTGCCTTTTCATGCTAAACACATTTAACATTATCATAAATTTAAATAAAAGTATTGTTTCTCAAATAGAAAGTACCAAATCATATATGATAATTAACTACCCTATGGCTTGGTAAACATGTGCTTTGTGTTTGTTGAACCACCCATTGAAAAGCTCAAGCTATTAGATAGAATTATTTTGCTTATCCTGTCAAATGCATTCTATATTTGTTAGGTATTACAGTATTTAGCTTAACATAATCCAATTTCTTGCCAGAGGTGCAAGTCGGGGAGGCAACATGCGAAAAGCCAAGCAAAGGATATCATAACAACAGTTGTTTCCATAACGATTGTAGCTCATACTGTAAGAATTACAACGGAGGTTACGATGGTTATTGCAAGCATTACTGGGGTGGTTATTATTGCTTTTGCTACTATCGTGGATGCTGAATCAGTTCCATAATATGTAATCACTTGGTGATACTGAAACTGTATATGTAACCTACACTAAATAAAAGCTGCCTACGTGTGGTTCTGAGCAGCAATTACAGTAATTATCACCGGTGAGCTGTTTCTATATTGCTATATTGCTGTTGTAATAATATATAATGAAATAATGTCATATCATTGGGCTTTCTTCCAATAATATATTATGATATAACTTCATCTCATTGGTTGTAATTGATATCATTTTATCTTATTATTTACTTCATTAACATTGTCCGTTGTTTTTCGACCTAAAACAATTCCATTAATGACCTAAGAGGTTCAACGTGAAAAATAATTAAAAACTTCACCACAGATCGTAACAAGTTTATATCCCGCAAGTGTAGGGATTGTATTAAGTAATAAAATGGACCTAAGAGTTCGAATGATCGCTTCCTCAAGGACATTAATTTAATACTTAATTTACTATTTCTAACTTCTATTTGATGAAAAACAAAGAATATGGTTTGTGATTATTTATCTAAATTATTCTAATCAAACAAAATAAATCAAATGCAGGATCTTTCGAATTTGGGTTCAAAAACTATGAATGTGGATGCGAGTACTTACAATTTCATTTATGGATCCCTTTTGATCATTTAATCAAGATTCATTACTAATACAGTGTTCGATTAAATTCTTCTAAAGTATTCAATTTACCTCCCTCGAAGATTCATTACTACTATAGTGTTCGGTTAATTAGTAGAGTACCTGACCATGCAACTTGTAACAATCCTCTAATTTTGTATTTTACAATTAATTTAATTATTAGTTCAACCCTTGAAATGAGTGATATCTTTTATTGATTTTTGAACCACGTGGGAATTCGAGAATTTAAATGTTAAGGGAATTAGTGAGTAACTTTAGTAACAGAGAAAGGTAAAATTTTAGGAATTATAATAAAATGATGTTCTGTTATCTGAGAAAAAGGGGTGCTGCATTGTTAAAAACTATAAACTACAGGGGGCGTAGTGAAACTGAGGATAATTTTAAGGATTAAGAGAATAATATCCTCATATATTTATCTTTAAAAATTTTAACTGACGAGTGTTAACTTTCACGAGTCATTCATGGACACATGGCAGGAGGAAAAAGTGGGCTGGGGTTCTAAGAAAGAGTTGATGAGTAAGGTGCTTGCTATGTGAGAAACTGGCATGATCTAAGGTAAGAATTTACTTTAGTTTTAAGTTAACAGGCGATTGCTTGAACTTGATATATTCTCTCTATAGAAAGTTAAATTGTTATATTTTACAGAAAATTCATCACAATGTTTATTTTCTTAGAGCCATTACTAGAATTAGAAAAGTATTTAAGGCAGTCATTATGTAAAAAAAAAAAAAAAAATATTGAAAATTTTATTGTGTTAGTTTTCTTGATTTGTATATTCAGAAGTTTGAAAGACTTTGTAAACAAGACCTAAACTGTCTAAGGCAAGCTTGGGATTTAAGCGGTCCACTTGTGACACCCCTTCTCACCTGAAAGCCTTTTTAGTTGCGTGTTATTCAAATCAACAAGACAAAAAGCAATATTGCAAACCCACTCAAAAAATAATAATAACAATAATAAATAAATTATGTAAAGCCCATTTATTCAAATCTTATTGGAAACATTAAGAATATATTAAACATAAACAACACTATTTATACTCAAGTATTCTATCGTTGTCAACTAAATGAGGTTAGTTTAATTGACTTGAAATGCCTCTAATATACAATTCCCATATGCAAGGTTTAGATGGCAACTAACTCAGCACGAGAATTACTAGCTGCTATGCGAGAGATGTCGCAGTAGCAACCACCTCAACAGCCACGAGGCATGCCTAAATCATCTTCAATTATAGAACATTTTCACAAGATGCACCCACTCGTGTTTGAAGGTGGCCCCTATCCACTAGCTGCTGAAGAATGACTTTGCCATCTTGAGCGTATTTTTAGGTTTATGGAATGCACTGATGCACAGAAAGTCCTTTGTGTGGTATTTATGATGGAGAATGAAGTAGGTCATTGGTGGGAGATGACTACTAGATCACGCATCGAGGAGCAACAACGTAACCTTACATAGGGCACAGTTCGAAGAAGCAGTGCTTCACATGTACTTTCCAGCTACTTTCAAAGAACCAGAGTATCTTGAGCTGAAGTAGGGGAACATGATGCTCACTAATTATGAGCGAAGGTTCGAGGAGTTATCCAAAATTGCCGCACATGTGGTGGTGGACACAAAGGAGAGACGAGCTCGACGGTTTGAACGTGGACTGTGACATTAGGAAAGCAGCGACAGTATTCGAATTGGATACTTATCAAGGAGTTCTTAACCAAGAGAAAATGGCATGACAATATCAAGAGGAACAATGAAGGTCCTAACAAGAAGGAATGGACAGAAACATGTGCCAACATTAGCGACAAGAATCAACAATCACTTTGTCCCAAATGTCAAAAACATCATCACGAAGAATGCCTAGTAGGAAAAGGAGTCTGCACGTTGTGAAAGACTGCATCGAGGGACAACTTAAGAAGACCGAAGATCAAAAGGTGCAAGGCCAAAGTTTTTACTTTAACCTAGAGGAGGCAGAGCATGATTGCAATGTGATGGTAGGTATCATATCATTCTCTGACATGCCTACTTTTATATTAATTTATTCTGGAGCTTCACACTTGTTTGTTTCTTCTATATTAGTTACAAAGTCAAATATAGAATGTGTACCCTTTGATAACATACTAGAGGTATCATTACCATCTAGGAAGGTTCTTAACACAAATTATATCGCGAGGAACCTAAATTAAGAAATGAATGGGAAGATTATAAAAATGGACTTGGTGGTTCTAAATATGAAAGATTTTGACGTTATACTTGGAATTGATTGATTGTCGAAAATTTTTGCAACCATTCGTTTTTTCGAGAAGGATGTAATTTTTCAACAACCCAATGAAGAAGATTTTCATTTCTTTGGAACAAGGGTGAAACCTTTACCCCGACTTATATAAGCAGTGCAGGCTAAACACTTGCTAAAAAAAGTCTACTCAAAGATTCTTAGTGTCTTTGACTAGCATTGATCAAAATGAGTTAACCACTGACGAAGTTTGAGTGGTTAGGGATTTTTTCAAATTTACTTCCAGAAGTTTGACTAGGAACCAAAATGTCGAGTTTACTATTGATCTCGTACCGGGTGCCACGCCAATTTCATCATATGGCATCGATGGAACTTCAAGAATTGAAAGTACAATTGCAGGAGTTGCTACACAAGGGTTTTATTATACCTAGCGTATCACCATGGGGAACCCCAATATTGTTCGTAAAGAAGAAGGACAGATCGATGAGAATGTGCATCGATTATCGAGAGTTGAATCGTATTACAATGAAAAATAAATATCACTTTCCTAGAATTGAAGATTTATTTGACCAACTACGAGGTGCCAAGTCTTCTCGAAAATTGATTTAAGATCAAGTTATCATCGGTTGAAAATTAAAGCAACTGATGTTCCTAAGACATTGTTTAGTACTCAATATGGGCACTATAGGTTCTTGGTGATGCCTTTTGGCTTGATAAATGCACCAACAGTCTTCATGGATCTCACGAATCTAGTTTTCCACAACTATTTGGATCAGTTTGTTATTGTCTTCATTGACGATATACTAATCTATTTAAAGAGTGAGTATGAACATATGGAACACCTAAGGAATATTCTTGAAATACTAAGAAAGGAGAAGCTCTATACCAAATTCAAAAAGTGTGAATATGCAATCACAACCCAAGGAATTGAAGTTGACTCAGGTAAAGTGGAAGCAATCACGAATTGGCCTCGGCCAACTATGTTACAGAACTGCTTAACTTCTTAGGATTAACAGGTAGTTATAGGATATTCATTGAAAGGTTTTCAAAGATTGCAATTCCAATGAATCAACTAACTAGAAAGAACATGAAGTTCCAATGGATACATAAGTGCGAACAGAGCTTTCATGAACTAAAATAGAAATTGACCTCAACTCTAGTTTTTACCTACCTAAAGGGTTGAAGGCTTCGTCATCTACAACAATGTATCTAAGCAAGGTCTAGGATGTGTACTTATACAACATGGTAAAGTTATCGCATATGCTTCAAGATAACTAAAATTATATTTATACGGACCACAAGAGCCAAAAGTACTTCTTCATCCAGAATGAATTGAACATGAGACGACATAGATTTGTAGAATTGGTGAAAGATTATGATTGTGCCATTCATTACCATCCAGAAAAAGGCTAATGTAGTTGCGATACATTAAGCAGGAAAACAATAAGACATATGGAAACTTTATCCATGATACAGAAATCTTTGATCAGAGATATAAATTACTTACAACTTGAGGTGATCTCATCTTCAGTAAATATTGTAGCATGAATTGCTACCCTCACAGTTCAACCGACTATTCAAATCGAATTAAGAAAGCACATGATAGTGAACCATTTTCGTAAAAGATTAAAGGTGAAGTCGACATAGGCAAACGAAAGGGTTTGGAGTTATCTGAGGATAATACCTTGATGTTTAAAGAAAGATTGTGTGTACCAAATGATGAAAATATATGAAATGAAATACTAGACGAAGCTCACTTCGCCCCACATGCAACACACCCTAAGGGGACAAAAATGTATAAAGACCTTAAAAGGGTATTTTGGTGGCGGAATATGAAAAAAGGAATAAGTCTATTCATAGAGAAGTGCATGGTTTACCAACAAGTAAAAGCAGAACATTAGAGGCCATCAGGATTATTAAATCAACTACAGATTCCTAAATAGAAATGGGAGCACATTGCCATGAATTTTGTAGTAGGTTTCCAAAATTAAATAGAAGAAATGATGCAATCTGGTTTATTGTCGACATATAGACAAAGTCAGCTCACTTCTTACCAGTAAAGAGGACTTTTAATATGGATCAATTAGGTCAACTATATGTTAGAGAAGTGGTCATATTACATGAGACCCCAATCTCCATTGTATTAGACAGAGATTCGAGATTTACTTCAAAATTTTGGAAATGTATGCACAAGGCAATGAGGACTAAGCTAAATTTCAGTATAGCTTTCCACCCACGATGAGATGGTTAGTCGGAAAGGGCTATTCAAATTCTTGAGGACATGCTTCGAGCATGTGTCATAGATCTTGGAGGAAGTTAGGAAAAACATCTATCGTTTGTAGAATTTACCTACAATGATAGCTATCATACTACCATAGGAATGGCCCTTTATGAGGCTTTGTATGGTAGAAGGTACAGATCTCCAACTCATTAGGATAAAGTTGATGAACGAAGAATTCTAGGGCTTAAGATTATTGAACGAATAGTTCAAGCAATTGAGAATTTAGGCTAGAACAAAGTGTGTCCAAAATTGACAGAAAAGTTATCCTCATAACAGGAGGAAGGATCTCGAATTCAAGGTTGGTGACAATGTTTTCCTAAAAATAGCTCCTATGAAGGGAGTTATTCGATTTAGCAAAAGGGGAAAGCTCCAACCAAGATATATAGAATCTTTTGAAATTTTGAAACGTATGCGAAATGTGGCTTATGAGCTGGCATTGCCTCATCAACTTTCAGCAGTACACAATGTCTTCCATATCTCTATGCTTTGAAAATATATATCTGATCCTAGCCATGTGATTAATCCCCATTCTTTAGATATTCTCCAGATCTAACTCCCAAGGAAGCTCCAATTGTCATTTTGGATAGAAAGATTCGAATGCTTCGAAACAGAGAAATTCCATTAGTAAAAATTCAACGACGAGGTTGAAGAGTCCACTTGGGAACATGAGGAAGATACTAAAGCGAAATACCCAAAGCCTTTTGATAACCAAGGTAAATTTCGAGGGCAAAATTTTTTTAGGAAATGAGGATGTAATACAAAAAAAAAAAACTATAAAAAATAAAAAAAACATACGAACAATTTTTTAATGAGGCATAAATGCAAGTTTTGAGATTTCAGGGTAACCTAACCATTTTACCATTTTCTAGGGACATTGAGTTAATATTCCTAATAGAGAAAGCAAAAAAAAAAAAAAA
>CAIGRL010036056.1:0-11862 GCA_903798325.1 Fraxinus xanthoxyloides
AAATCATCCATAAATATCAAAAAATATATTTTGTTCACCCTTTTTATATCCTTTCGGAATGCATTTATATAAACATCAAGCAAAACAAAAGCTTTTCATTATGTACCAACACAAACAATACGTAGTAAATAAATGCATGATATGTTTAGCGAAAAGGGGCAAATTAAAAAAAAAATACAAAAAACAGATAATCTGGGACCAAAAAGCGACAGGATATCTTAGATTACCATAATTAAGCATTTGTCCAGTTATGCTCGGAACTGGGGAGAAGCAATACCAAACAAAGTAATTTTATCAACTTCTCAGATATAAAATAAAATGAAAATCACCATTAGAATAACAAGTCTAAAAATTAAGATCCATTTATAAGATGGAATAACCTCTTATACCCAACAAGCCATAAAGATGGTATCCCAATCAATATTGTGTAAATAAGAACCCCTATTCATTTATGCAATTACATTTAGTTGAATATCTCTTATTTCAATGGACAAGTCAGCTTTTGCGTTGTTAATGTGAAAGATTCAACAATCCATTAGATGAACGCAAATTGAAAAGCAAACAAAGGACTGGCTTGTCAGTTTCAGAATCATGTCAAAAGAAACACTTCAAACAGGACTTCTTCGCTAAACATATCATGCATTTATTTACTACGTATTGTTTGTGTTGGTACATAATGAAAAGCTTTTGTTTTGCTTGATGCTTATATAAATGCATTCCGAAAGGATATAAAAAGGGTGAACAAAATATATTTTTTTGATATTTATGGATGATTTATTGATGCACACGAGAGAATTGCCAACTAGATCATGAATCAATATGCTCAATTAAAGAGGTGCTGACTGGGACCAATATGAGCAGATTGCTTTAGCTAGACATAGTTGATGTTACTTATTCTATTTAGTCCACGTTGTTTTAGTTTTTTTCACGTGTGTTTTACATCTTTATAAGGAGAGTTTAGTCTTTCGGGAATATGCATAAAAACATGTGTATGAGCTTTTGTGGTTGATAGAAGCATTCTTTTGTTATTGATTAGGATTAATAGCANACACGAGAGAATTGCCAACTAGATCATGAATCAATATGCTCAATTAAAGAGGTGCTGACTGGGACCAATATGAGCAGATTGCTTTAGCTAGACATAGTTGATGTTACTTATTCTATTTAGTCCACGTTGTTTTAGTTTATTTCACGTGTGTTTTACATCTTTATAAGGAGAGTTTAGTCTTTCGGGAATATGCATAAAAACATGTTTATGAGCTTTTGTGGTTGATAGAAGCATTCTTTTGTTATTGATTAGGATTAATAGCAGAAACCTCTTATATTCGTCTTCACGTGCGATATACTCCCTTACTTATTGGAAATCTCAAAAACTTTCAAACGGGACTTCTTAAATGAAGACTATTCCAATCAATTGGTTGTAAATTACGTGTCATGTTTACAGAAAATTTCAATCCACGTGGCTGTTTTAACAGTCACCGCCGTAGACTCTGGCAACTTCATGACAATCAGAAAATCTAGTGCAAGAACAAACATATTCAGCAACTGTTGAAAAGACAGTCATCACAAGAAATGTGTTTTGCATCAATTGCACAACTGACTGCAATTTTGTAACAGAATAATAAGACAGATGGCAGATAAGGGATGAGCTTTTCCCAGAAAGCTCATAAATGCAGATTTTGCAACAGTACCTTACGACCACACATTTCTGAAACACGCAGAATGAAAGCCAAACTGGGTTAACTCATGCATTTCTTTTTGTTTATTATGAACTACGATTAAGACCAGAAAATTGGTTTCCTAATGGATAGCAAAATTATCCGATGCCTTGTAAATATGAATGTACAAGGCTGTTCCCCCATCCATGAAGCAATGTAATTAACCAATTTCATGTCTCACATCATACTCAAATTTTATAATCATTTCCCTTACACAATTCAAGCACATTGCATTGTAATTGAATACATAAACATACAAGAAGAGTAAATCACTTCAGCACAAAAGTAAAGGAAAAGTTATACATAATCGACATACTTTAGTCCAGGTCCTCCTCTCTAGCCTGTCCTCCTCCAGAGCCTGCATTTGATGCCCCACTATTCTCATTGTTGTCAGTGTTCCGTCCTTGGTTACTGCCAGCTCCACCTCCACTGTTGCTTGTCTCTGCTGGCGAATCAAGACCTCTGAAAATCCATGGCAGTGATATCCTAAACCTCCTCTCCATTGTTCTTGGTAATTGACTATCATTAGTGCCAGTCTCCTGACCTTCACCACCACCTGAGGCCATGCCTAAATTATTATTGTTACTATTTGTGCTATTATAGCTCACTTGCCCAGTTCTTCGATTTTCATAATCTGGGTCATCAGTGGGTAACTCGTATCTACAAACTGGACAAGAATTATGCAACTCAAGCCAAGGTAATATACAATCTTTATGGTAGATATGTTTACAAGGAATTTGCTTTGCTTCCTCGTTCAACTCAAAGCTGTCTTTGCACACGGCACACTGGGATGAATCTGTGGCCAATAGCTCCTTGGTGATCTTTATATCTGGCAACCCATCCACCGCAGACTTCGATGCAGGTGGGGTTCCATACCTGTTAGGATCATTCTCGGCAAGTTGCTGAATCAATTGCTCCAACCCCGGCCCAACAAAATAGTCACCAAGATTCCCAAAATCAACCCCATGTCCCAGCCCTCCGCCACCCGGCCCCTCAAAAACAAGCTGAATGTTCGCACCACGTGCCTGGAGACCATTCACGTACTGGTTTAGAAAGGCGAAGGGATTGAATTCATCAGAGGATCGGGAGCCTCCGAACAAAGAAGAAAGATCGTTTAATCCTCCACCACCACCGCGGACAGAAAAGGCGGCGCCTCGTGGGGTGCCTGTAGCGGAGGAGAAGATAACGGGAAGGCCACCGAAAGCTGCAGAGGGGGAATTTTCAGAGAAAAATTGGTTGGGGTTATCATTGGGGTTGGTAGGGTTTGAGGGCGGTACGGTGTCGGATTCTTCCAGAAAGCCGCCGTTGCAATTGGGGCAAACGAGCTCGGCGGAGGGAGACGGTGGGGGAGTTATGGTGACGGTGCGCTCGCATTGGTAACAGTAATACTGTTGTGCGCCGCCGCAATTTCCGCCACCTCCGCCGGGAACTTCCGCCGACGACATTTTATTCTGTAAAGAAATGTAAGTATAATATACGTCTGCGTAGAGAGAGAATTTTGGGAAGTGAAAAGTACAAGTTTGAGAAAAACGTGATGGGGGACATTTATCCTCTGTAATGAGGAAGGATTATCTCCAGTTAGATTGAGTCCAATTTCCTACGTTGCGATTGCTCATTTTTGGCTTTGAAATTACACAAAGTATAACTTTCTCACCTTTTCCAACTTTCTCTCACACACAGACACCACAACTATGTGTGAAAATGTATCTCTTGTGTATCATGCCATAGCTGCTCCTGTACAATTCCCTATGTTTACTGGGATGTTATGTCGAGCGAGCAGATAGTGGTTTTGCGCGAGATAGGCTTGTGGGCAGATCGAGCTAGTCATTCGGCTCAGGCCATTTGATGAGCCTGAGTCTTAGCAGGAGCCGAACGAAGTCACCTCGCCCACGGGAGAGCGGTTCGTGGGCCATGAACATTGACCGTTCTGATCATTGTTGAAAGTTTAGTGCACGTTATGAACTGTTTTTTCCTTCTTTTTTAAATACTATAAACACCCCTACCCATTTCCAAATTTTTTCACACAAAATTCCGACAACTCTTACCATCTTCAACATTTTACAATCTATTGCATTTTCACTTCTATCTTGAATTTCTATTATTCAATTATTCAATATCAATTATTACACAACAAATTTACGAATACAATCTTACAAATCAACTTTATTTCAATTCTTGAGTTCTTTTCATACTCTTTATTTACTTACTTAGTTACTTACTATACATTATATCGCAATTCATAAATGGATCCACATTCATTTGTTAAGGGCTTGTTCGATATCGGAAGCATATTATATATATGACGCCACAAGGTTAATTTTAGAATGAATTTTTCAATCTGAATGAAGTACTCATTCTCGAAAATATTCCAAATTTGGATGATCGTGGAAATAGTAATTCAATTGATTTGAATAACGTTGATGTTCTCAAAGCGAAACATGAGGAAGAGCATGATTTAAATATTTTCGATATAAGAGGGAAGCGAAAGGGGAATAAATATGCAAAATGTTGGGATCACTTTAAATTGATTCCAACGGATCGTGTGGTCGGTAAGTCCCAAGGTCTATGTAAATACTATCGACAACAATTAGCATGTCAAAAATGCATTAGTACTACCTACCTCAACCGTCACTACAAAGTATATGTGGCCAAACATAGACTTTTTGCACCGGTTAAACGCAACTGCAATTTGGTAGTTGAGGCACTGGTTCTACTTCTTTGCCACTTTTCACGTGAATATATTCAGTGAAGAAAGCTCGAACAGGAATAGTAAAGTCCATTTTCGCTGTTGAATTGTTTCTAGTAATAACAGCCAATCAAAATTTCGTCACCTACGTGAAAGTATATCTTTAACCAAGATACGTTGGAGTAAGTCAAAACACTCTTCGTTCATATGCAATATAATATTTTCTTCATACAAAGAAACAATTGATTACAAATTTGCAAAAATATAGAGGTGTTATATCTTTAGTTTCGGATATAAGTGAAAGAATTAATAAAAGAGCTTATATAGTTGCAATTGCACACTATATAGACCCACTTTGATGTATGTATAAAAAAATTATTGCTTTTAAAATTATTAAATTCCCTCACAATGCTAACAATATACATAACGCTATTATAAATATTATTAGATAATATCATTGTGTAAGTAAAATTCATTCATTTGCATTCGACAACACTAGTATTAATAAGTCAGTTATCGATAAATTGTGTAGGGTACTACATCCCCGATTTAGGTGGTTCTTTGTTTCATTTTCATTGTGTGTATCATATTTTTAATTTAATTGTGCACCATATTTTGAAGCATATTAAGAATGAAATTAAAGAATTAGGTATGCACTAATATATATCACGATTTCATCTAGTAGAAAACAAGTGTTTGATAATTTTTTTGCCGAATTTGGGGTAACAAACGTTAGTGATGTATGACATAAATGGAACTCTACTTACTTATTATTTAAATCATGCGAAGATTCTGAACATTTAATAACTAAATTCTATAACAGTAATTATATTGGAAACATTGATAAAACTATTTTAAATGAACTTGATTGGCTTTTAGTTTTGTAAATTTTTAAAAACAATTTAACAAGTTTTTATGACTCTACAATTATTTTATCTGATGTTTATTATCCCACTACATGTAAGGTGCTTGAACGTCTTTATATAATTACAAGGACTTTTCATAAATACAAAAATAACCCCGATTTTAGTGCAAATATATATTCAATGGAATTAAAATTTCGAAAATATTGAGAAAACTTGTCTATGTTATTTCTTTTAACAAGCATCATAGACACTCGATACAATTTACCATGTACTAAATATATAATTGATCAAATTTCAAGAGTTTAACTTTTAATACTCCAATAACTTATAGAAATTTGAAACAAAATTTATGTGAAATATATGAATTACATGTAGAACGAATGAGTGCAAATATTAGTCGGGTACCCTCGCACCTAGTCCTCCTTACTGATATTAAAGAAGACAACGCTGGAATATTAACTTTATTCGAAGGCATTACACGTATAGATATAATACAAATGCAAGAGGTTCCTCTAGTGGTAGTTTGTCTACCACATATAATCAAATATTGGATACAAGTCCAAATGCATTATCTGCTGAATTAATTGTTTACTTTGATCATAATATGCCTAGGAACAAAAAATTAAATAAAGTTCAAAAGAAGTAATTGAACTTTGGCAAAAGTACGAAGGATGGTGGCCAGCGGTTTATGCGATTGCAAAAGATCTACTTACAACTCTTATTAGCACTTCGGAGTCTGCTTTTAATATATGTAAGAGGATTTTGTCCGATGTCAAGAGCCGATTGAAATAAGATATTTTAGAAGCATAATGTGCTTAAAGGATTAGGAAGATGCTCATTTCCAACTGTAAAATAAATATACTGAAATTACTCGTCGTTAGGCAAGATATATTTAATTTAGCCATATTAATCAAAAAAATTATAATACTGTTTTTATTTTTTAAAGAAACTTTTTACACGTAACAAATTGTTGATGTACAACTTTTAACTTTGCCTACTCGAAATTTACGTAACTGACCATAAGCCGGGATAAATGATGAGGTTTTAATTATTTAAAAAAAGAAATTTAACGAGCTCGCGAGTGAAGCTCGACTTGACTATCGAGTAACGAGTAACGAGTTGAGCTCTTAGCTCGTTATAGACAAGCCACGAGCTCGACTCGTGCTCATGCGGGCATTAGGGCTCAATTGGCTAGTCTCAACTCATTACCACCCCTACGAGCAGACGAGTTATATTCACTGATAAGGATGAATACTCTTCTAGTTCTTCCCTTGATCTCAGATGATTTGTTGTTATGTACATATCATTTCTTTCCTAGTTTGTAGGATATTCTCATGTGTATCAATTATATTTATTTGTTTCCTACTATATAAGATCTTCCAACTGTACATACATTATATATAACAAGAATTTTTCACCTCAATATTCATTGAGGATTCCGACCAACTCACACACAGGTTATTGAACCTTCAAATGGTATCAGAGCCAAATTTAGGCAGCACTTTTTTTTCTTCTTCGATCCTTCCATAGCTGCTTCATCCTCATCATCTTCAATTCTGCTCAAAATGATGGTGCATACGCTCACCATCAAATTGACCTCCTCTAATTATTTCTTATGGAGAAATCGGTTTATTCTACTATTAACCAGTCAAGATCTTCTTGAATTTCTGGATGAGAGTATCACGGCTCCTTCTCCCGAAGTTACTAACTCTGATGACACCACCCCGGTGAATCTAGCTTATACTTCGTGGCTGAATACAAAGTAGACTCTCCTCAATTTCCTCTATTCTTTTCTCACAAAGGAATTTATGAGTTAGGTAATTGGTTTGAAGCGAGGCTCAAAATTAGTGGTTGAACTTTCTCTACTCTTCAATTGGCTGCAATCGGTTGTCCCATTGACAACCAGGATAACGTCCATTGGTTTTTGAGAGCTTTGGGACCCGATTACAAGATCTTCTCGACTACGATGCTTTCTCAGATTTCATTACCTTCTTTTGTAGACATCATTCAGAAAGCTTTGAGCCATGAGATTTTTGAGACATTGGTGTCTCAATAGTCTATCGAGTCGGCATTTTCTGCCCCAGCAAAATTCCTCCAAGAGAGGGAAGCCAAAAACCTTCTCGGGCTCTACTTTTAAATAGTCCAATTCTTCTCATGTTTATTGCCAAATTTACGACAATGAAGGACACTTAGCTAAACGCTGCTAGAAGTTTATTAATCTCAAGAAAAATCAGTCTGTCAACTTTGCTAAGGCTTTCGCTGCTTGTTCAATTTCGGACTCCACCGTCTCTGATTGGTATCCGGATGCTGGTGCAACCTTGCACATGACAAATGATTCAGAGGGTGTGGATGTTCCTGCTATCTATTTTGGTAATGAAAGGGTGAAGGTTGGTAATGGTCAGTCACTTCTTATTTCTCACACTAGTTCCATTTCTACTTTAGTTCCAAAGAGCTGACTTCTTTTATCTAATGTTTTAGTTGTTCCTAGCATTAAGAAAAACCTCATTTCCATCTGTCAACTTACAAAGGATAATAACTTTTCTATCAGATTTTCTTCTTCTAGTTTTATCATATAGGATCGAGCCACAAGAGTAGTGCTGGGGGTTGGCAAATGTGAGAATGGACTTTACGTGCTTTATCAGAATTATCATACCATTACTTCTGTCGTTTATTCCAATAAGCCACGTGCTTCTGTCCATTTATGGCATGCTTGTCTTGGCCACTTTAGTTTTCGTACTGTTAACTCTCTTTCCAAGTCTGGTTTTATTTCTTGTAGTGATAAATTGAAAAGATTAGATTTAAGTTTATGTGTTGGCTGTAATCTTGGCAAGAGCCATTGTTTACCCTTCTCATCTAATAATAATTGTTGTGTTTTACCCTTTGATCAATTACATTGTTATTTATGGGGCCCTTCACATATATATTCACCTACTGGATTTCGATATTATGTGGTTTTCATTGATGATTGTACCAAATCTAGTTGGCTTTTTCCCATTAAAACACAAATCTGATTTTTTTGATACCTTTGTTAATTTTCAACATTATATTGATATTCACTTTTCTTCCAAAATTAAGTCTTTCCAATGTGATGGTAGAACTGAATTTACAAATAATAAATTTCGCTCTCACCTTACCTCTTGTAGTATTGCGTTGCGCATTGCTTGCCCTTACACACCGAGTTAAAATGGAATTGTTGAACGTAAACATAGACATATTATTGAAACTGGTCTCACCCTTATGTGTCATGCTTGTCTTCAGTTGTCTCTTTGGGTTGAGGCCTTCTCAACATCAGTTTATCTCATCAACTGACTCCCTTGCAAACTCTTGAGGGCAAAACTCTATACAAGCTTCTTTTTGGTAAACAACCTGACTACTCTATGCTCTGCACTTTTGGATGTCCATGATTTCCTTATTTATGAGATTATGCTCCTAACAAAATATCTCTCAAATCCTATCCTTATGTCTTGTTAGGTTATAGCCCCAATCACAAAGGATTTCACTATTTTGACAACAAAACACAACGCAGTTATATCTCTCGAGATGTCCAATTTTATGAAACAAATTTCCCTTATGCAGGTTATAATATCAACAACTTCCTAGCTCAACACCTTATATTAATTCCTCTGATTTTCTAGAGTCTAAGAATAATGTGTCTCCTGCTCTCCAGAAATATTGCTATCGTCCCCAGTTTCAGATCCTATTTGTTTGCCATGTAGTGATGGTCTTGGTGAATCGTTTTCCTAGAAATCTTCTACCATGTCTATCATCCCTTCTCCCAGTCTGTCCACACCATCTACTTCCATAACACTTACCCAATAGTTACTAGAGGAAAAGCTGGTATATTTAAATCCAAGGCCTATCATGCATTGACGATTTCACATTCATCTCAGTTTTTTCAAGCTCTTTTTACCCTACAATAGCCTGCCAAACACCCTGAATGGCTTTCGGCTATCGATGATGAAATACAAGCTTTGAAAAAGAATGGTACTTGGAATCTTGTGGCGCCCTCTCAATCATAATATGGCCACTTTGATAAAGACTCTTATCACACGATTGTACAAAGAAATTGCTATGAAACATTTAGGTGCTCTACACTATTTCCTTGGTATCGAAGTTCAATCTAACTCTCAAGACTTATTTCTCAGCCAAACCAAGTATGCTCTGGATCTACTACAACGTGCTGACATGGTTGAGTTCGAACCACACCTTTTGTAGTTGGTCAATGACTCTCCACTGAAGGTAAGCTCGTTTTGGATCCCACCTTCTTTCGGTCTCTTGGTGGAGCTCTACAATATTTGACAATTACTCAGCATGATCTCTCATTCAACGTCAATTCCATTTGCCAATACATGCATGCTCCAACTGAAGATCATTTTCTTGCACTCGAATGCATATTGCGTTATTTTAAAGGCACGGTTCATCACGGTCTTCTACTTCACTGTACCCCCTTCAGTGAGTTGCTTGCTTATTCTGATGCTAATTGGATGGGTTGTCTTGATATACGTCGATCTACCACCGGCTATGTTATATTCTTGGAAACTAATCTTGTGTCTTGGTGCTCCAAGAAGAAATCTATTATTTCTCGGTCCAGTGCCTAAGCTGAGCATTGATCCTTAGCCGTTGTTACTGGTGAAGTTGCTTGGATTATTCAGCTATTTTGTGATCTCTGTCTTCAATTGCCTTCCCTTCCAAAAATATTATGTGATAACAAAAGTGCTATTTTTATGGCAATCAATCCTGTCACTCAACCTCAATCTAAGCATATTGCGATTGAATGCCATTTTGTTCGTGAATTGATTGCAAATGTTTAAAAATCGCCTTTATTCCTTCACATATCCAGCTTGCCAATTCCTTTACTAAGGGATTCCCTAAGCCTCAGTTCCTTTTTTCATAACAAGCTTCGTGTGCTTCCTTCTGCCACACTCAGCTTGCAGGGGGTGATAAGGATAAATCCTCTTCTGATTCTTTCCTTGATCCCAGATGATTTGTTGTTATGTACATATCATTTCTTTCCTCATTTGTAGGATATTCTCACATGTATCAATTATATTAATTTTTTTCCTAGTATATAGGACCTTCTAACTGTACATACATTCTATTGAATGAGAATTGTTCACCTCAATATTCATTGAGGATTCTAGCCATCTCGCACACGGGTGATTGAATCTTCATATTTACCGTGGGTGGTAAATGGCTCGCTCCACTTGCGAGCTGAGTAGCAAATTGACTTGTAATTGGTAATGAAATGCAATTTTCACCTGCAAGTCGAGTGAGATGATAGGTGAGTCAAATGACTCGACTCAACTTGACTCAATCCATTTAACACCCTTAGTGTGTACCATGTATATATCTATAATATATTAAATATCATATCAAGTGACAATATTTTTTGATTGATTTTAACCTTATTACAATTCAATTATTTTAATAATACATTACTTTTCATTTTTTCAATATGTAATAAATACTACAAAATCCTTGTTATATATGAATTTTGTGCTATTAATTTTCAATTAATTAACATTTACATTGATCTAGATTCAACGAATTTTGACTTGATGAATTTTGATATACATGAATCTAGGGTTATTTAAATTAATTTATTTCTATTCATATATCTAAGAAATTTAACGGGTGTTTAAATTCATGTATTCGCAATTAATTCTTATGTATCAAATATAATATAAAAAGATTTCACATTTGTAGTATTTCATCGTCACAAAAAAATTGAATAATAGAAATTAAATTTTGAGAGCACAATTTTCTTCTCTTAAATTTGTATCTTAAATTTTATTTTGTTTAATTCGTTTGAGACTCATCAAATCTTTTCAACAAATTGGTGTTAAATATTACTTTTATAGTACTTATAAAGTATTTTAAAATAACATACAATACATGTTCAACTGTGACTTTAAAGACAAAATTAGGATCATAATTGGCATAAAGTTCTTATGTTAATTGGATAGTAATTTCATTTTTCTCAATTGTGAGTCAATTAATCCCACAAACTCGAGCTTGTCGAGAATAATTTTTTGGACTATTTTAACTCTATTACAATTCACTTATTTCAATAATACCTTACTTTTTTATTTTTAATATGTAATGAAAAATCTTCAAAATCCTCATCATATATGAATTTCATGCTATTAATTAACATTTTCATTAATGTAGACTCAGTGAATCTTAATTTATATGAATCTAAAGTTATTATAAATTAATGTATTTCTATTCATGTAGCTAAAGATTTTAATGGGTGTTTAAATTCATGTATTATCAGTTAACTTTTATGTCTCATAAAATGTTGCATATTTGTAATATTTCATTGTAAAAAAATTGAATCATATAAATTGAGTTTTGAGAGTACAATTTTCTTCTTTTAAATTTATATTCTAAATTTTATTTTCTTTAATTCATTTGAAACCCATCAAATCTTTTGACCAAATTGATATCAAATATTATTTTTACACCACTTATAAAGTATGTTAAATAATGTTGTTGAGAATATTTTTTTGAACGATTTAACCTTATTATTGATCCTTTGAGAACACGTAAGTGCACGAGATCGTGGTCAAATAATAAAGTAGTGAATAGA
>CAIGRL010036072.1:0-21627 GCA_903798325.1 Fraxinus xanthoxyloides
AAAGCAATGAATTGACGAATATACCCCTCATATTTAAATAAAATAAAAATAAAGAACTAATTGCAACCATACCCTCAACTTTTTCAAAAAAAGTGCAAACCAGTTCCCAAACAAATTGTTAAACATGCACACAATGCGGACTACCACCCACAAACTTGGATGTGCAAATGCTATGGAAACTATAGGAATAATGTTATTCACAGCCAACGCTATTCATCCTATGTAACAGCTTGTTACTTGAGACATTGATTTTTGTAATAAACCAATATCTCAAATAACAAAATATCACATAAAATGATTATCGTAGTCATTGACTATAAATAACATCACTCAAACTATAGTGTTCTAAGAATAGTATTTTAACTTCAGAGGAAAAAAATAGTAAATTTTGATTTATATATTACACGTTAAATAGCCGTTAGCGAGCAATTTGAAAGGAAAGAAATAGTTTTGCCCAAAAGAGTAATAATTGTTCTCAGGATCCCAACCTTTCTATTTTGTAGTAATTTCATCCCCATTAAAATCTTTATCATAGGTATCATCACAACCTTTCATTAATCCAAATCCGACCTCGAAACTGTGGAGATAGTTGAAAATATAAAATTCGTCAATTCAAGAATTATGTCAAATTATTGACAGAATTATGAAAAGTGTGTCAACAAACAAATTCATAAACAAACTGAAAAATAATGAACAGTTGAACGCTAGTCTTATGTTTTTAAGGAGAAATACAAGAAACCTACTAGCAGTTGTCAAGAAATTGCAAATAAATTCTAAACTCAATATATTGACATGAGAAATATTCCTATTTTAATAAAATAGGAAATAAAAATAAACAAAAACCATGAACTTCACGGAATTCCAATTTAAAATTTTCAATTGCAAATAGAGGGGAAAAATGGAAGTTTGCAATCACTTGTTGATTCAATTATGCAACACAAATATCATACAAAAATTGGAAAAATAACCATTTCATATACAATTGGAGTAATTACAAGGAGGAAATATTAAGGCAAAGACAAGGGGACAAGTGGTATTGTAGCTAGTATCGAAACCAAAAGCAAAATAATTTCATTTACTGGATAAAGAAAAACCTGAAGAATGGCTGGCGAGCAGCGTGGGACGTATTTTGCAGAATGAACGAATAAATAAAGTCGAGAATGAATTAATGCAGATTCCGAGCCCCTTCTGTTCTTGAGTTGGTCCTCCATTTTGCCTCACGAAGCAGTGGATGATAATAGCAAAGATGTCGACTCTCTTCATTCCACAACGAAGCCCTCAGTCTGAGTTCAAATCATAGAAGTCACTAGGGCATGGGTTTGTGATCTGAGATTCAAGTATTTGAACCACTCTGTGCATGGTGGGCCGATCCTCAGGACCTGAAGAAACACATTGGTTGGCAATTGAAAGCAAGGTGTCGAGGCTCCCTGCTTGTACCCCTTCACAGTGTGGATCAACTATTTCTCGTGTTCTACTCTCCGATACTAAATAATTCAACTGCAAAAAGAATTGAAAAGAAATAAATCAGTTAACATATATATTGACATGAAGCACAATTGATATATTAAGCCAATCATTACTGTTCCTTATAATTTTAGAATGTGTTTGGCACCCATTTTCTGGAAATTATAAATTTTGGAATGGTGATCGATGGAAGAATGTGTGGTTAAAAAGTAATGAAAAGTTTTAGATTTGTGTGTAGTATTATTTTATTTGGAGAATGTGTGGTTATAATTAAGAAAAGGAAAATTTTTTTAAAAAAATTAATGGGTGCCAAACACCCTCTTTAGTATGCAGAATAATAAATTGAGATATGAAGTCAAGCACATATGCTTAGTCATTTCCAAGTTAATAGTAGGATAACTGAATTAGTTATGATGTGCGCATCTTGAGCAATTGAGTAAAAAAAAAAAAGCATTAGCAAGCAGTAAAGATTTACAATGGCAAAAAAAAAAAAAAATATACCCATCCAACAATGTTTAGACCCTTCTCAATGAAGGACGCATCAGTAGGCCGTTTTCCACTCACAATTTCAAGCACTAGAACCCCAAAACTATAAACATCAGTCTTTTCTGTAGCTCTTCCACTCTGCATATACTCTGCAAATGATGTGTGGTTAGCATACCTTCTCATCACAAAGGGAAAGAAAATATTCTAATCAGTATTATGATTATGATAATTGGTGATTTTAAGTGTTTATAAACTGGTCAAACATCATTTTTAATCATATATTTCTTAGTCACAACTTTTATTTACTTTTTAACCACGCATTCCTTGGACCCACAGCTTGTAAACACAAAAGTTTAGCCAAGCAAGCACTTGGTATTATTCCATTATTTATAAAGCTCACAAGCTCGACAAAGTATTTTGTCACGGAGTCGTAGCTATGTAATTTCAATTCTTTAGAAATGGAGTCACCAAGATAGATTGAAATGTGGTCCAGGTCTGTCTAATTATTTTCACCAAGATTTCACATACACCATCATGCAAATACGATGAAAATGGATACATAAATTAAAAATATATGAAAAACGAGACATTTCACCAAAACCATCTTGTGGTGAAACGGTATAATTGCCTTTTGTACTAAATCAAAAACACCAAAAAACAGGCAAAAAGGGAATTATAATTTCATGTACTTACCAGGAGCCAAATATCCAAAGGTGCCAGCAACAATTGTCGTGATATGGGATTCGTCATCCTTCAATAATTTAGCCAGTCCAAAATCAGACACTCGAGCATCAAAATTTCCGTCAAGCAAAATGTTGCTTGACTTGATATCACGATGGATAACCCGAGGGGAGCAATCATGATGCAGATAGGCGAGCCCTTTCGCAGCTCCTGTGATAATATTTAAACGAGCAGCCCAGTCTAGCTGCTCACCCCTCTCTGCATAAAAGATAATCTTATTGTATCAAAAAGACATGAGAGGATTGTAATAGTCCAAATGAGCGAAGATGAGATGTCTGTAACCAGATCATGTGGACAATACATGAGTTACAACACAAAAGAGGAAACAAACATATGATTATAAGAGTTCAATACCAGAATATCATGTTCATGTGAAGACTAATGAGTTCATTACTTGCTAAAACTCAAGGACGAAAATTTTGACAGTTTATATTTATAGATACACAAACAAGAATGAAAAGTTAAATTGCTGTTAGAAGATGTTTCCCATCAATCAGAAATTTTGGCAAGTGCAAAAATTAACATTTTATTATAAACACTAAGACCTCCACATTAATGTGGATCACAAGGTCATGGAAATTGAATCTAGATTGCTAAAATTCAGTTATACTGGACTTAAGAATATACGATAACACAAACTTGAAGGTGCTAGCTGTTGTTACTTAGTGGTGCTTTTAAACTTTTGTATTAATATTAAAGAAATGATTAGCTAGATATCGGTGACTTCGTCGTTTAGCTTGGTACCCATTGTCTAATGATGGTAAAAAAACCCGTCCCGCCCCGAATGGGGCGAAAAAAACCCGCCCCCACGGGTTGGCGGAGCGGGGCGGGAAGGGGGTGCCCCTCCCCGAAGCGCCCCGAACCCGCCCCGTAAAGAATTTTAAAAAAAAAATTTAACTACAAATTAAAAAAAAAATAGTTAATTGAAAATTTTTGAAAAAAAATATATATAAACGGGGCAAGCCCGCGTCCCGAACCCGCCCCGCCCCGCCCCGTCTAAGGCGGCATGGGGCGGCCGTTGCCATCTCTATCATCGTCCTTCCCAAAATGAATAGTGTAGTCTCCTGCTGGCTCAACAAACTAGTCTATTTCAGCAATAAGAAAAGCCTTTACATACAGAAAAGATATGATCAGCTGTTTAGTGTTCCCCAGTGGAGCAATGTGCTTTGCAACATTGTTAACTAATGATCCTGCAAGTGAGCTTTCCTCGAGAGTGGAAAAAGGTATTATATTAGTTTCATGAAGAATCAACCTGCAAGCTTTAACAAAATTAGGAAAAATGACCAAAGATTATTGATTGCTACTACTTAGAATGTCAATTTTGTTTGCTCTTTGCATCAGTAGTGACCGCTAAAATTCTGATAGAATCCACATTAGTAGGATTCCCTAATTTCATTGTTCTGAAATCCTCGGGCCAAATTTTCCTTGGTAAAACACCCAATAAAAATAACTGCAGCGTAAACATCAGTTGCGCCTCAAACATTATTACAGAAACATAGCTTAGACTTAGTACTGGAACAAAGAATCTGATATTTCCATTTAAAGGTGGGTCATAAAGTAAAACAGCGTGGGTAAATTTTGTGAGCTAAAGTGAACTTTCCTCCTTATAGCTATGTAGTCACTTCAGCTGTACTCAAATTTCAAAAAGTAAACTGTAAAAGGGTGAAGAGTTTAGAATACATATGATCCGCTTGTAGAATATAGACTGGAATCCCTTGCCACATTATTTATGAATGATGACCGTATAGGCCACCTAAAAAGTCAGTCATCTTATACTTAATGGTGTTTTCCTCCATATTTGACCCAACAGAAACATACACAATTGGACTCGTATAAGACTGAATTATGGGTCTAAGATGAGTTTCAACTGTAGACGTCTTTTCCTTCTATTCTCCTCTTAAAAGGAATATAAAATAGCAGGACCCCCAAGTAAACCTACAATGAAGATATTTTGCAAAATTGACAAAGTCGGCGTATGAAACTGAATATTCAAAGTTCAAACCGCATGACTGCAAATCCTCAAGAATCGTGCCACAATACATATGTAGCATTATTCTTCAACACAGTTATTTCTGGAATACACTGAACTAAGAGGTCTACAAACACGTGCATTTTTAGAACATGCATTTGTGCATTGTTTCAAGCACTGGCAATATACATAAAATATAAACTAAAATATACTGTGCAAAAAAAGGTATCTTACCATGAAGAGTTTCATCTAGGCTGCCTCCTGATAAGAAATCATAAATCAACAATTTTGATGTTGGAGCATTGCAATATCCACGCAGGTTTACCAGGTATCTGTGTTTGATACTCCCAAGGATTTCAAGTTCCCTCTCAAAGAAACGATCAAACCCCTCATTTATCTTCACAATCCTTTTCAAGGCAAATACTTTACCATCATCCATTGCAAGTTTGTACACTGTTCCAAATCCCCCAGCACCAATTATGTGTTCCTCATTCAATGTCTCCAATTTTTTTATGATGTCCTTTGAAGAGTAAGGCAAGTCTCCATGGAACATCACTATTGATGCACCTGAAGCAATGAAAATTAAGAAAAAGTTCAATGTGTTGAAGAAATAAAAAAGGCACAAAAAGATGTCAGTTAAGAAGTATTGCAAATTATGTGCACAGGTATTAGATAAGTACCTCCACAGACATCCATGGCAAGGCCTTTCCCATCATTTTTGCCAAGCCTCTTATACAGGAAACAGCCGCAGAAACAAACAAGTGCGACCAAAAGCAATGCAATCACAGTAGCAAGTGCACTTATGAGAAGGCCTGAATATTTCTTCTTGAACTGGCTTTGGGCTAAAAACATCATGAAGATCAACATTAGATGCTACCATGAAAAGGATAAACTAGAAAAGAAAGAAAGAGGGGGCACCTTCATTGTTAATGAGCATTTTCTCTCATATTCTACTCCTTGCTCTATGTTAAAAAATCCTTATATATGACCAACATGCTATCATCGTAGGCTTTTTTATCAATTCATTCTTTTGTAAGATACTAATATCATACTGAACTACCTAATGATTAAGTGAGAAATGAAGAGGAAAGATTTTGAAAATGGGATTGGATCATATCTTTTGCATCCATGATAAGCATTCTACGTTAAAAAGGATCAAATGAAAAACAAGGCATTTTGCCCCCATGAGAGAAGGTGCAAGCCTTGAAATTTAAGCCTCAACACAAACCAATAAAATAATTTGAAGCAATTGATAAAATACGAAATATGTTTGTAATAAACCATAAAGTTGCAAACAGTACATCATCAAATCAGTGATCACATAAAATTGATAATCCACTACTAGAAGTCTAGAACTACAAAAACCTAAAAGTCATTCATGTCATCACTACTAATAAGATCTTCAAGAGAATCATCAGCATATTTTGATACTCATAACATCCTCATCACTATCAGGGCAACACACTAGAGATCTGAAGATTTGGCAGATATGAAAACATGCCATGAGCTTTGCTCCTGGGTATGTGCATTTTCTTCTGCAAACACTGGTCACAAAAGAAAAGGCTATCCCATCCCTTTGTTTGCTCCTTCATTAAGGTCCATCCCTCACAAGACATACTGTTGACTTAAACTGGAATTGGGAAGACCTTGAATGAATAATCTCCTACGAAATAAATTTTACCTAAATCGGTAGGTGACGCAGAACCACCATTGTTGCATATTTTTTGTGTCCGTTTGCCACATAATTCACGATTGCCAACAAAGCTGCCAAGAAAAGCACCAATCAGCAATGCAAAAACCCAACCACGCACCTTTATTACAAAGAATAGAAAAACAGAAAAACATAACAGTGCCTTCAAGCAAACCACAGGAGAAATATTCTATTCTTTCATTTGGGTTACAATGAGAGGAAATGAAAGTTGCGAACTATTTAGGTGGAGGCTGCAAGACTAAACCTATTTTCTTTCCCTTCTCATTTTCTCCTATATTCTAAAACCATACAAGACAAAAGAAAGTTTTCAAATTTCCCCCCTTTTCTTCATTCACTCCCACTCTAAATACAGCATAATAGTTCAACTTTTCGTCACAACAGAAATTAATGATTTGATAACCATTAGTTCTCTGAAACCATACAAGACAAAAGAAAGTTTTCAAATTTCCCCCCTTTTCTTCTTTCACTCCCACTCTAAATACAGCGTGATAGTTTAATTTTTAGTTACAACAGAAATTAATAATTGGATAACAAATAGTACTAGCAATCAAAAACTATAAGAAAATAAAATTAAGCCCACGTTTGATCCCCATTATTTAAAAATTCATTTTTCCTCAAACTCATTTTCAACCACACATTCTCTCAATAAAATAATTTTACACATAAACCAAAAACTTTTCTCAACGTTTTTAACCGCACATTCTCCAAAAAATCACTATTACAAAACACATTATCCCAAAAAATGAGGCTCAAACAAACCCTAAAGAAAAGCAGACAAGGAGTGTAGTAGACCAGAAAACAAGATTAGATTAACAGGAAAATACAAAAACCACGTTATCCAGCTTCACAATGAAGGTCAAAAAGCATACTGATATTATGGACCGCTCAATAAAAGATTATAGATATTTTGTACTTACGAATCATTACGAAAATTGGCAAGAATACCATCAGAGGGTATTGATCCCACCAGAAAGTTTGTTGACACATTGCTGCAAACATTGTAAGAGAGCAACAAATAAGTACTTCACCTGAAGAAACCACCCAATGACTGATGTAACTTGGAAATTATAGGCACTCACAAAGTCGAGAGCTTGCTCAACTTCCCAAGAGATGCAGGAATGTTGCCACTGAGAGAGTTGCTTGAGAGGTCTCTAGAAAGTCCAGGAGAGAATTAAATCAATAACTTTGAGAGGACTCCTGTAAAACTAAAAATGCATTTCTATGTGGGATATCAAAATCCTCTTATACGGTTGAAGATAAGGCTGAATGGGCAGATTTAAAAGTATGGCTAGTGTAATTCCTAACAATTTCTTGTCAGAAGCCCAACAAGATACTGTCAAGAACCCTGGTTCTCAGATTATCAATAAACAGTAGCTTCTCGACTATAGCTAAAAGCAAAAGGAGGAAAAAGAAAAGGCACTCCGGGAGATAGTCTCACTTGAAATACTTACTCTGCTTAGCGTGAACAAAACCCAAAAGTTTTGAGGAAAGGCTAACTTGCCAGAGTAAAAAAAATTTGTCTTCAATCTCTTCTTTCTGTTTAGTTTGCTCTCAATTAATAACATATTTGATATTATGTCTATGTGACACCACTTAGACCTATCTCACTAATTATTACATAGTTCCTTTTTATTTGACCATCGAGACTTTCTCCCATTTGGTCACGGTGCAATGAAATTTGTTTTCCTTCAATAGAAATATCATGCTTAAGCATTCGCTCTAGATTCTCCAAGTCCGTCTACTCGCTGCAAGAACAAATAACTTTCCTTTTCAGAATTAAAGAAGCATTTATTGAACGCAAGCTGATAGCATAGACATTTTTGAACCACTATCATTTTATCTGAAGAAAAAACTGATTTAATGATCTGGCCTGAGACTGCATCTTATAAAAGACATGATTTAGCGATTCAGCAATCACCTTTTACCATGTTTGTTCAAAGACATTGGGAACTGGAGGACAGTATGATCAATGTTGCAACATCTAATCCAACAGTAAGAAAGGTACAATAAATATTACTAGCTACCCTAAAATGACGTGAGCTGATATTTTTCTTCATCAATAAAAGGGAAGGTTGTTAACAATTGTCAATTATGGAAGTATACATTGGTGTGTCTAGAGGCTAGTGGTGAAAATTTCAGCTTAGCATCCAATGGAAGGAATAGACAAATGGTGAAATCTTTTGATGGATTTCATATCGAGCCTGTCTATCACATTAATAGAACCTGAAGTCTTGACCACATCTATATACTTCAAATCTCATTGTGGATGCCACAGAATCACTGGTCTTCATAGAGCAGATAAAATTACTTACAGATTCTCAAGCTGAGAAAGGTTCCCCAGTTCACTCGGAATAAATCCACTTAAGTAGTTACTCTGCAAGAATCTGTATAAAGGAGAATCAAGAATTCCTCACGACTCAGAAAACTAAAAAGGGAAAGAAAACAACAGTGATGAATTAGAAAAAGATGCAACTATGTATCATCCTTTTTCTCATCCAGCTATCACTCGATAATTTATATGAAACGCGTCTCTGTTCATCGGACAAAAAGACATTGGAAATTTTTAAACAAAAAAATATCACGTTACAAGGCAGATGTGGAAAAGGCTTCCAATGCAACACCAAGACCATCAAAAAAAGAGCTTTTTGAGAAATACATTTAATTTCTTTACTTTGACTCTATAAATGAACGAAACAGAGTCAATAGAGATACCAACTTTATATTTGCACGAGGCATTATCTGTCCAAGACATATTTCGACATGACAAAGTATTCAATGACTCAAAGCAGCTAACGTATTTTTTGAGATGTTAGTCGTCTTCATAAATTGTAACCACCTTTTGAAGTTTTATATAAACTGCAACTGTTTCTTCGCAGGAAATCCTGGAGCAGAGACTAATAAATGATGAAAAGAATTAAGATTTAGGCATCCTCGAATACTTTGTGTTGCATAAATACCACGTTTTAGATTATATCCTCGGGATCAAATTACTGAACACGAGCTTGTCGGCAATATTGACAATGTGGTCAACTTCAAACAAATAGTTTCCCTATTATACTTACATTGACTGCAAACTTGTAAGATTTCCCAATTCTGGAGGGATTGACCCGTATAAATTGTTGCCATGAAGAGCTCTACAAACAAAAAATGATCACAGTATCAACAGTAGGTATAGCAATAGATGGGAAAGAACAAGAAAAAGATACATACAGAAATTGCAGACTTTCTAGCTTCCCAATATCTGGTGATATAGGTCCGCCAAACTTGTGGTTGGGGAGGCTCCTGGAAATTTAGTGACACCAATTATTAGAAGTAAATTTCTGCATAAAAACTATTGTCCATCAAACCAGGTGCATATTCCTGATATCCATAGCATGAAACTTTCAATAAGTTAGGAAAAATAACTCTCATACAAATGAGTTAAAATATTATCTCATTGTAAATTTTAAGGAAAGAGAAGAGGAAAAGAAAGAACCATATGCCCCTATTTGGTTTAGCTAAAAATCATTTTTTTGTTAAATTTTGATCAAAGTTGATGAAATGTATGGTTAAAAAGTTGATAAAAGTTGTGGGTCCCACGAAATGCGATTATAGACTTTAACTTAGATTTTTATCAATTTTCTTAGCTAAACCAAAATTGGATTTAAAAAGTTGTTTTATAAATTGATTGTTGGATCAGTTCTTAAGTTAAAAGAGTATTTTCTTCATGTTAGGGTCCATATTAAAAATTTTATATTGAAATTGAATCTTAAATTTCAATACTCCATTTACTTAGAAGTGCTATACAATGAACGTATATCCATTCTCTTGCAAAATACTCTAGTCTATGCAAATACTACTAACAATGTGATATGATTATCACGTGTGGAAGTGTTTGTCTTTTATCAGATTACTGAAGTTGTCTTAACAATAAATTTCATGTTTAGTTGTTTGAGAAATGGGATAATTATTCATTTAGCTAACAAACCGGTAACTGCTTATTTCAGGCAAGTGACATTATTTTGGGACTTTACAAAAGAGAAATGAAGACACAACAAAAACAGAGAAGCAATGAAAATATTTTGTTTGGTATCCTAGTCAGACAAGCATTAAAGCTTTGCACATTCCAAGTACATATATTTCACAAAAAAATTGTCTTTAAGAAATTTCAAAACATGTGGAACTCACAAGGTTGTAACTCTCTTTGAGTTGGGATTGCATTGTACTCCTTTCCACCCACATGGATCAGGATCCTCTGGTCTCCACTGCTGCAGGACACCGTCTGAACTAATGATGGCTGTCCTAAAGCTGATCAGCACTTCTCCTGAAAATCAGAAGTTTCAAGTATGATCATTTCTGCATTCCCATTTCCTTCAGTATTTTGCATGACTATGCAACCAATTGTATGACAATAATGTTGGCAGATGTTGTGATCCCAACATGTCTTATTGTTCGAATAGGAGCCGTATAAATGAAATTTCTGACAGGTAGTAGAAGCTTATTATACTTAACAGGCGAGAAGGTAAGCAAGTAAACACATTCTAAGTTGCAGTAGAGTTGTATGTCATGGTGTTTTTTATTTACATAGATGCAATATTTATTTACGCTGAAAAGAGACTTCTCTAAACATCTTTAGATAGTCTATACATAAGTACCCGTGCAAAACGAAAGAAATTAGCGAACAAAAAATCTATCACCATACCATCAGGACTAAGAGCTTCAGTTTCTTTTGCCAGAGCTTGAAGCAATAGAGTACATAAAAGTAATGGTTGCTGGAAATTCATGCGGAAGCTGCCCATTGTAGCTCTAATCAGGTAAAACAAGGTCTCTGCATAGCATCTATGCACAAAGCTACATAATATTCCTCTGATCATGCAGTTATCAAGTCAACAAAAGCCACATGGCAGCCACTTTAGATCCCCCTGGGAAACAAAAGTAATATTTTTAAATATTTATAATTAAGAAATAGCAGAAAAAATCTTCACATATATATTATCTGGTTATAAGCATCGAAGGAACTTTCAAGAAAGCAGCAAGTGGATGCACATGAAAGGAGACCTTTTTGTATTTATGATAAATGCATGCTGGGGTCATGATTAGTAGCGGTCCAGTTCTTGGGCCATGCAACCACAAGTTGTGCTCTACAGAGCATGAAATTTGTTTTAAATGTTCAATATGACAGATCAAATATCAATAGGTTCAAAGAACTGGTTGGCAGAGGGAATCAATCACTGCAGGTTGCTCACAAATTGAACCCTAATGCTTGTGTCGGAAATTAACTCTTATAACTCATAATTGACAAAATTCAAAACAAGTGCAACACAACTTCATCGGCTATATTGATGTTTTCAGATAAAATATGCCATGGATGAGCTTTAGTAGTACATTATTCATATAAGACTGCCCGAGGACCCATGGAATGTAATTAATGTGATCTAACAAATAGTTTTCCTGACCGAACAAAACAATTGTCATAATAATCAGAGCAACAGAAACACCACTGAATTTCAGGCATGGCCTTCTAACAGAATTCTAGCCTCGAGTAAAGCAATTTCCTCTCAATGAGCCCAGAGTCACATCTCTGTGGCTTCCATTCATTCTTTTTAAATGCCTAATTGTGAGATCTGTGGCTGTGCCCTTCATAAAGCATTAAATCTTTTTACCACATTTTCAAATTAAGCACCATCAACTTCAGCCATTTAAATCCTTTGCAGAATTAGTTAACATTGATTGAAGAAAAACCGAAGGAATGGAAATGTCCAATTAAGGCAGAGTGTTTGGGTCAGACAATCCCTTCAACATGTTCATATTTAAATTGAAACTTCAATGCATTTGCCTCAGTGAATACTTCTCTAACACCCATCATACATTTATTGGTCACTCCGAAAGCATATTCTCGAAAATTAAGATTCGAAGTTGCACATTTATTATAGAATGGTAGACTTCAAATCTCCGACCTACTATTTTGAAACCTAAATATAATATATTGAATCTCCAATGAAACAGCGAAAATATGAGAGCATGTGAAGGAAGAGAGAAATATCGCATTCATGTATATACAATATGCTGATAAGCATGCTTCTGCAAAGTGCGTGTGTTCAATTGTTCATGCAGGTAGATTCACCTATGTTAGCAAAATTGTAATGATCAAAACACTGAACCATCGTTTCAAGTAGTAGTCAATTGGCCCAAATTAGTCCCAGTAAAGCACCTCCTATCCAATGTAGAATGGGATGTTACAAATTTTGAACTCAAATACTGTCTATTCATGGCCCGTCAATGGACGGATTAGTTAGTGTGTGCTTCCTCGAGCAGATAACACCACACAGGGTCTAACCAACACAAAAGACTCAACTCCAACTACTAGCTTGAAAAACTTTTAAGCCTAAATTAATGGAACAGAATGCTCAAGTTGCCAAACAATTGCCAGCTCAAGTTGGAGTGAACTACTGCAAGAATTACAGTTGAAGACGGGAGATGGAACGAAAGAAAACTTTAACAATTTTAAGTGAAAAGAAAAAATTTGCATGCTTGACTTCATTACATGAGTTGTGCACATATAGAATCAAAAAGGGAATTTATGTCTGTAGCATTATCTTATTTATGTTTTCTCTTGATATATATGTGCATGCACTCATTTAGAAACGCGTGAATTATTTCTCAATATATCCATGCAAATTATATGTCATTATTATTTTAAAAAGTTGACCTGTGAACCTATCAAAGTCATGCTATGATGACTTAAATCACTGCCATAGCCATGCCATTATGCATGTAACTCAACTCAAGATCCGTGCTAACGTATCAAATTATAGATAAGATTGCCATAACTTTATCGTTCATCCCTTTCTGGATTCTCGATATCATTTTCTTTTCTCTTTCATAATCTTTCACACAAACATAGGCATAAATCTCATCAGTCCCAAATCAACAAAACCATTTTTTGAACTTATTATTTTCAAATAAAGATTGTTATTTGATCCAGAAGTACTCACTAGTCAGCATGAAATTGAGCTAGCCACAGCCTCATAAACTTCTCCACCAACAAAAAAGGAGCCTACAAATTGATTCCTCGCTTTTAAATAAGCACCGTCCACCAGTTTAATTTCCACATATCGGAACCCATACATTCAGTGTGGTCACTCAGCATGTAAATCAGAAACTTCATAAGATGTGAAAACCAAAACCCACAAGAAATGCACTTCTTTCTATATTTTCAGTAAACTTTTAAATTAGCATTCTACTTCTAATATTGCCTATACGAAACGCATATTCAAAAAGCATCTACGAAGTTATAACAAACCTATACAAATCTTTCAGTCTTCAAAAATATCATTCCAATTAAAGGCTAAAAAAGAAGGGATAGAAATGAAGATGATACTGATAGTTATTAAATCAGAAAAGAATGAGATTGTGGGTTAGACAATTATCCGAAAGATTTAAAATGGTATGCAAATCCTAAAGTGCCCCTTTTAAACATTGCCTTGCATTGAACAACCTCCTAGCTGAAGCAACAAGATCAAATAATGTGACTGGCAAATTCTATGTGATACCAAAAGTAGAAAGGGTGAATATTCGGTTAAAATCAATACAAATTATATACTCCAGCCCTTCAAATAGCCTTTTCTTCCACTTCCTTCCCTTTCTCTTCTCTTTAGATATTACAGAATACCATAGAAGTATGAACTAACAACACCACATTGCCAGTATAGTAGCCCATTGTTGATCATGCAAAATTTACACTTAAGAACATAAGCTCAGAAATCTATATAAGCATGAGATATTGATTAATCAAAGTACAAACAAAAAAGTCAATAGAAAGTTTGTGAGTTTATAGATAGAAATTTTGGAAGTTTGATTCTTTCGTTGTATTTTTAAGTTCCCAAAATATAAAATACCTTTGTAATACCCATCTCTCTTATCAATATCTCTTTCAGAGATACAAAAGTTCAGTGTCTTATAACTGTTAACAAGCTGTTAAATGCAACAGAATGCACCAAACTACACTCTTCACGAACACATCCTCAGAATCAAATTCTTTTCCTTCTCCAAACTTTCTCTTCTAGATTGCCCATCAGTAACGATAAATTATTGATATGCCCAGAAAAAAAAATATATAGAATAATAAATACTAATATAAAGGTTCCACACAATACATTAATCAAAAAAATCAACTTTATTTCATCAATTATTCATTAAAAAACAGATAAAAATCATCACGTCAGACAGTCAGCAAGCGACACTCTTAGCATAATTCCACCAGCCATTATCTACAAAAATACGAAACACCCAATTTTTTTTACAATTTGGGCAATTTTTCAGTGGGCGTATCAAATTTATGCCGTATTAAATCAGCAAAACTGAGGAATTTTTACCTAAAAACAGTAAAACAACAAAATACCTGGTGGAGGCAGTGTGGATTGTAGATTTGATCTGTGAGTATGAAGTTGAGCTCAAAACTGAGAAGGAGAAAGAGAGACAGGGAAACTAAAAGTTGAGCTGTAAAGTTGTGTAGTGGCAACAAAAAATGAAAAGGGCCCTCACTTTCTCTCTCTAAAAATTAAATGTATGTATATATTTGTAGTAGAGTGTGGAGTGTGGGATTCTAGCAACAATGTGTGTGAGTGTGTGTGAGAGAAATAGATGCTTAAAAGGACATTTTATCAGAGAGCCAATAGGAATGGAGAGAGCGGCACGTATGGCAGTGACTTCACACACGTGCGACCGACGCTGCGCTGTCCGAAGAGGAGATTTTGATTTTTGATAAGGGCCGTTTGTTTGATTTAAATTTTATGGAAAATGTCACGTTCAAGTAATTCAATTTCTATTTTAGTTGTTTAATATAAAAGTGGAAATGAAATTCGAATTTCAAGGTACAATCACTTTAAACTTTTTTTTTTTTTGTCAATTTCACGAAAAATGTATTCATATGAGGTACTTGGATTTTTATTTTTCATTTTACATGAAATTGGAAAGTCTTTTCACATTTGTCAATCAAATGGATCCTAAGTGTCAAGTTCATTTTACCAAACAAATTGAAAAGGACCAAAAAAAATTAATTTTGTTTTGACAAACATTACTTATTTACTTGTTAGCATAGTTATTAGGAAAAAGTCGTGTGTATAGAAATTTTTTTCGCGAAATATATATATATAGGTGCTGTGTTGACGCATCAAAATCGTATCTTTTTTCCTGTTTGCTAATTGCCAATAGAGAAATGACAACTATGTATCTGTAAAAAAAACTGTGAATGAAATTATGTACATGTAGCATAACTCTAGTTATTAAATTTAAATCAAATCGATCGATTCAACAAAAAATCGATAAATCGAACCCTAAATAGTTTCCACCAAAATATTTGAACCAACGGACAATTGAACCGCTATCGATACTAGAAAAAGTTCGAAAACGCGAACCTCGAAAAGTCGTGATTTTTCTTGGACCGTTTCCTGATATAAATGTCTTCTATAAATATGTGTATAACCTATAGCTTATTTACATTGAATCTTTGAAAACATTTTAAATATTTAATTGTCTTTAAACAAACATAACAAACACAATTTTAATGATAATAAATTGAAACGAAATACCTAGTAATAATATAGATACAAATTATATGTGATAAAGTTAAAAAATATATAAAAAACTTATATAGATCTTATATTTAATTTTTTTCAAAAAGATAAAATTTTAAAATTTATAATATTCCAACTAATATATGAATTAAATTAGAATTGTATCTATGCCTTTTTCAAAAATTTAAATATTGTTATAAAATAATAGAACAAGAATGGAAGAAAATATAAGATTTAAAACTTAAGTGTGTATTTTATTGAAAAACAAGACCGGTATTTATAGTGTCTAAAATAAAAGTTACAATTGACACATGTTTGATACATATTAAAATTTTCATTCTCATTTTCAACCACATATTTTTCAATAAAATAATATTTTTTATAACATCAATAATTTTTCATTCTTTTTAACTACACATTCTCCATCAATCTACTATTCCAGAATATATTCTTCCAAAATAATGTGGCTCAAATACACCCTCGGAATGAAATAGACTTTCTGAATTAGATAAGACTTATCTATATATTATGATAATATTAATTAATCATCAATAATTATCTTATTATTTTACAACAATCCCACTTTGATAGTTATTTGTATAATAAATGTCTCGTTAAAACATTGTTTAATAAAAACTCAATTGGACAAAAAAATCAAACGAATGAAAAAGAGTACGGATATTTTGGAATATTAAAAATAAATTTTGCCTCGTTGAAACATTGTTAGGAAAATCTAGTGGGATAAAACATAAGTGAATGAAAAAAAGTACAGCTATTCCACCTGATGTTGATCATTGAAAATCTTTAAATTGACTCATTACAATCTTGTGAACCAATTTCTTGAATGTGGATGCTGACAATGCTTTTGTAAATAAATCAACAACATTGTCACTTAAACGAATTTGTTGAATATTGATGTCGTCATTTTTCTAAAACTCGTGTGTATGAAAGAATTTTGGAGAAATATGCTTCATCATGTCTCATTTGATATAATCTCATTTGAGTTGTACAATATAGACAACATTATCTTCATACAAAATTGTTGGACCATCTTTTGTTCAAATTAATCTACATGATACTTCGATATGATGGGTCATGTTTCTCAACCATACACATTCTCGGCCTACTTCATAGATAAGAATAATTTCAAAATGATTCGAGAATGTTGCGTCAAGGATTGCTTCACAGATCTCCATGAAATAGCTGTAAAACACGTATCATGTTTGTGATTTAGCTTTATGTAGGTCAGAGAGATAATATGCATATGTATATTCCACTAAAGCAGATCCCGACTTTTGAGAATAAAATAATAACAAATCAACAGTACATATAGGTAATGAAAAATATGCTTAACACTATTCCAATGTCTTTGTATTGGTGTAGAGTTATATCTTGCAAGGAGGTTTACAGATAAAGCTATATCGGGTCGAGTACAGCTTGCAAGATAAGTTAATGCTCCAGTTGCGCTAAGCACGGTACTTCAAAACCAAGAATTTTCTCAATTTTCAAGTGGACGAGAATGATCATTTTCTACATCAAGTTATCAAACAACTATAGGTGGTGCCAATGGATGTATATTATTCATATAAAATCGTTTTAAGGTTTTTTTGTATATGTGGATTGATGAACAAATAATCCTTTTGAAAAATATTCAATATGCAACTCGAGATATAATTTGATTTTTCTCAAATATTTAATCTCAAATTCATTTTTCAAGTAATCTACAGTTTTGTTGAATTTTTCAGAAATTCTAATTAAATTTAAGTCATCAACATCGACTGTCACAATTGTAGATTCAATATTTGTTTTCTTTATGAAAGCACATGGGCGAATATCGTCATTTTGATAGCCTTCATTCAATAAGTATTCGCTAAGGCGATTATACCACTTGGGCCCGGATTATTTCAATCTATATAATGATCTTTGCAATTTAATTTAGAACGTGGTTCTCGGGCATGTATCCTTTGTTTCTCACGCTTTAAGTCCTTCAAAGACTTTGTGAGAAACCTCGAGTTACGAGTCAAGTTTTATATCTTGTAATTTCATTATTTTCATTTATCCTTCGTACAAAAACATATTTGTATTCAATATGGATTACATTTTCAGGTATTCGAACTACAAGTCCAAACACTTTTCGTTTATCTAATGAATTCAATTTTGCATATATGGCTTCTTTCCATTTTGGCCAACCATTTATATTTTGACAGTCTTTAACATGCTGTGATTCGAGTCCTCATTTTGCATAATATCAAGAATCACGTTAAATGCGAAAAATTGTCATAGCATTATTTTTTTCCATAAATTATGAGATAACATATAATTTATTAAAATTTCATTATTCTCAGACATTTGTGATTTTTTAGGAACATATTTTCAATATTTGATTAATCAATTTTTTTTAATGTTACTTCTTTCGAAGTTTTTGGTTAGTTTTTTCTTTTATTTTTCTTTTTCGAGGTTCAGAGTCTTTTGAAAAAATTGGTCGACTACACTTTTGGCGTATTTGAAATTTATTTGCTATAGCAAATTGTCCTGTATGGATATCAATTTTTGCTGGAATACTTTCTATTGGTATATGTAACTTTGTCACTTTTCTTGTGTCAACAAATATATCTGATAATTGATTTGCAACTTCTTGCAAGTGAATAACTTTTTCAACACTTGCTCACATTAATTGATGCTAGAATAAAAATGAGATAAAGTTATTTCATTCCAAGAAATTTTACATTTTTATTAGGATGTAGGTTTTCTTCTCCCAAAATTGGAAAAGTCGTTTAATCAAAATGACAATATGCAAAATGTGCAGTAAATAAATCATCCATTAAAAGTTTAAGATACCCAATAATAGATAATGAATCAAAACCTACATAAATCTCAAGTTTTGTTGGGGACCTATTTTAGTCTGTTGTTGTGGGGGTGAAATAAGAACTTGAACAGCACAATCAAAAACTAGTAGGTGAGAAATATTAGGTTCATGACCAAATGTCAGTTGCAAATGTGAATATTGATAATATGCAGTTGGTCTGATACAAACCAATGACACATCATATAATATGGTATGATTCCAAACAGAAGTAGAAAGTTTTGTTTTTATAAGTAATGGTCTAACAATAAGATGTAGACGTTTAATAAATGACTATGCTAAACCATTTTGTGTATAGACGTGCGCAACCGAGTGTTCAACAATAATTCCAAATGCTTGTGATTTAAATTCACCAGCATTGTTAAGACGAACAATCTTGATTGAGTAACCGAAGAATTGCGCTTGTAATTTTATAATTTGTGCAAGTACTCTCGCAAAACTTGCATTTCTAGTGAAAAGTAGGCAAACGTGTGACCATCTAATAGAATAGTCAACTAATACCATAAAATAACAAAATGATCCACGTGGTGGGTATATTAAACCACATATATTTCCATGAATCCTTTATAAGAAAGTTGAAATTTTAATATTGACCTTTGTAATCGAAAGTCTAATAACTAACTTACTTTGTGAACAAGTCACACATAGATAAGTATTAGGTAAAAGAATCTTTTGATTTTTTAAAGGATATCCATGTGAATTGTTTATTATTGGATGTATCATTATAGCTCATGGGTGTCCAGTCGATCATGCCAAAATATAAAATTTTTTGGATCAACGAAATTCTGATTCGTGATAATATTTGATTCGACAATTTTTATAAATGTATAATACATGTCAGATAGGAGTGCATCAAGTTTTTCTTTTATCTGCGTCTGACCAAATACAAAAGAAGCTATGCAAAGATATTCAAATTTATTTTCTTGCATCATCTCAATGTGATATCCATTGCAGTGGATATCTTTAAAATTAAACATTTTTTTTTTGCTGATTTTGCTTAAATAAAGTGTATCGTCTTTACATAATTTTGTATTTTTTGGTAAAATAATACAAACTCTTCCGAAACTTTCAACAATATTCGATGCACTAGATATCGTATCAATACTATGTTAAGTTCAAAAAAACTTGTCTTAAAAATAGTATGTGTAGTTGCACTATCAATCAAATAAGTATCTTAAAAATCCATCGTGAATTTATAAGAAAACATACATATTTCAAAAAGTAAGTTGAATTTAAATTTAAAAGAGTAAACATAATTCAATAATATAAAATTAACGATGTATAATAAAGTTTCAAATTTTTTTCAAAAAATAAAAACATAATTTAAATTAAATTTCTAGAACGAAAAGAAATATTAGAAAGTAAACCAATATATATCTTCTATTACACTACCTTCAATCAAATTATCAATACTCTCATTTGGATCAGTAAAGAAATTAGAGACATTCAAGTCGCATCAATTAGATCATCATAATCAACAAAATTTGTCTCAACTTTTTCCTTTCGTTTGATTGATTTTTAGTAGAGATCTACCAGATGTTTTGTCGTACGACAGGTATGTGTCCAATGCCGTTTTATTCCACATTTGAAAACAACTTTCTCCATACTATTTTTTAGATGTGATACTTTCGTTTATTTTATGCATTTTGAAATTATTGCCTTGTTGATGATAATTTTGTTGATTATTTCGTCCATAATTTATTTCATGTGCATGTCTGCTTCCACGTCCAAATTCATGTCTACGTCCTTATCTTGATATTGTATTTGTTTCAGACAATAGTACAGAATCGTTGGACGTAATCCATGATTTTTCATCAGTAGTTCATTATTTTTTCCAAGTTGGCTAGATATGAATTTTGAGCACCTTTTGAAACCCTAGATATGAGTTTTGAGTACCTTCTGAAACCACGCTCACGATATTGCTTTTGTAGGAGCGCATTTGAAGCGTGAAGTGTGGAAAAAAAAAATTATCCAACATATCTTCATCAGTGATTTTTTTCTCCATTCAATGTCGATTTTGGACATATTTGAATAGTTGTACTCACTAACAATTTTGAAATTTTGTAAACGAAGATGTATCAACTTATAGCGAGCTTTGGGAGGACTATAGTTCTCTGATGATCAAATCTTTCAATTAATTTTTTTCCAAAGAACATGTAAATCATTCTCAGTGGAATATTCAATTTTCAATCCAACGTGAAAATGACGACGAAGGAAGATGGATGCTTTTGCACGATGCTACATGGATTCTTTGTTTCTTTATTTTATTGTCTTTCACAAACTTTTTGAGATAAGATGGATATCAGTATCGAGTACCCTAACAAATAGTTTTGCCAGATATGTCAAGTGCAACAAACTAAAGTTTTGTAATATTTGTCATTTGATTAACTACACAATAAAGGAAAAAGAAAATACAGTTAGTTTCGAAGAATATGATTAAATATCACACAATAATTAATCAAGTAATCAATATCAACATGACATAAGTTATTTGTTTTCTTTCAAGGATAAACACTAAGGGTCCGTTTGATTGCAAGTGTGGAAAATGAGTGGAAAGAAAATGTTTTTCAGGGAAAAGATTTTCCTCAAAAATGTTTTCATGGGAATTGTAATTAAGTGTGTTTGATTAGTATAATTTTCCACGTGAAATTTTTTTAAAAGTTTGGATCTTTTTGTTCATGTTTAGCTTTATTTTACATGAAAATTGTCCATTAAAATAATTTTTTTTACAGTTGGTTATGAAATTTGTTAACATTGTCAAAAACTAAAAAAAAAAAAAAAATTTTTAAAAAAAAATTTTTTAAATTTTTTTTATAAAAGTTTATTGTTGGTTTGACGT
>CAIGRL010036115.1:0-19936 GCA_903798325.1 Fraxinus xanthoxyloides
ACTATTCACTTTGCACTATTTTTTCAAAATGGTGCAAAATATAGGTCTCCATTGGAGACCACTTTGCACCAAAATTTGGTGCATTTTGGTGCAAATGGTCTCCATTGGAGATGCCCTTATAGAATTGGATAAAAAAATGATAACCTTTTGACGTGTTTATAGGATGATGTGTTCTGTTGCAAAATGTGGTGTTCCATTGGACCACCTTTACATCAAAATTTGGTATATTTTGGTGCAAAGATATCTCTATTGGAGATGGTCTTAGAGAATTGGATACAAAAATGATAACCTTTTGACGTGTTTATAGGATGATGCGTGCTGTTCATTGGAGTCCAAATTCACAGCATCAAATTTATCATCAGATCATTGTTTTCAATAAAGTTTTTATGTGACGAAGTGTATAAATAAGAATTGTGGTGGTGTATTTATTAAAAAATTATTTTAATTGTGTTGTAGTAAATATATTTTGGGTGGTAATATAATTATAATATTTATGATATATTAAATATCATATTAAGTGAGAATGATTTTTTGGGCGCATTTTTCGATAAATATTATAATTAATTATCAATTATTTAACATTCACATTCACATTCAATTAATTAATATTTATTAGAATTTTACATTCACATATACGTTCTTGTAATTATTTCTCAATTAATTAACATTCACATTCGTTTAAATGCAATTATCATTCAGTTTCGATTAATTGAAAATTAAAATATATACGTTTAATATAATAATTTAGTATTCAATGTCATGTATATAGTTTTTAGTATTAATTTTAAATTAATTAACGTTTACGATTCATTTATATTATTTGTTATTTATCTCTAATTTATGCATTTAGTTGTAATTCTAATATTCACATTCAAGTATCTATTTCATTATTTACGTGCATATATAATAATTAATATTATTTTCAATTACTTACATTTCTCTCATACTTAGATCAAAATAGTAAATTGAAAGTCAAATATTACTTTTACAATACTTGTAAAATATTTCAAAATAACGTGCAACGCACGTTCAAGTCTAACTATTAATTTATAAAAGTGAGTAATTGATCATAAGAATTGTTTGAATTCCATTATTTGAAAAAGAAAATGATTTTAGAATAGTATTTTTTGAAGAATGTATAGATAAAAATTAAGTCCTCGTTTGTTCCACATTATTTTTTTCATTCTCATTCTTCTATTCATTCTCAACCACGCATTCTTCAATAAAATATTATTTTTCATCACATCAATGATTTTTTCTTTTTTTTCAACCACATATTTCTCATCACGTCACTTCAAAAAAATACATTCTCCTATTTTAATATGCACCAAACACACTTTAAATAGTTAAATAGAAACCTCGTCTCGAGATAATTGGGAAAATTTTGTCGAGTGGAACTTCGTAGAAACATATAAATTCTATCGGGAAACTTGGAAGTGTGTGCACCACAAGAAGTACCACAAAATCTAAACTTAACCAATCACTATTGTTTGTGTGTCCCTCCCATATCTTCACCGCTCAACTATATTATCCTCCACTTGTTTTTTCAATTTTCTTCTACTCTACTCAAATTATATAGCATAATAAAACAAATTAAATTGAAAAAAGATCAAAAAAGTACGAAGAAAAATTGGTTGATTTCAGCTGTGACGTAAACCCAACAAACCGAACCTGCTTCTTTGCACAAGAGGTAAGCAGCATGTCCCAATTTTTCTTCAGAATCCCTTTTGAGTTGTTAGAATGTATGTAATATACTATATATAAAATATGATAACCTGGTTTTGTTATAGTTGATCGTCGATTGTTTCGAGACTGAATTTTTCTTGATTTCATTGTAAGTATCGCCCATTTTTTTCTTGGTTTCGAGCCTTTGAATCCAATTCATTTGTGACATTTGATTTGTATTTATGAATGTGAAACAGAATCGTAGCGCTGAGTTATCAAGAAAGGAGAAACCGACACAATTGAGTCCAATTTATATGATATAAACATTGTGATTTGATCAGGGAAGGGAAGCCTGATGATGGCCACTACTGCAGTAATTGGACTTAACACTGGTAAAAGGCTCCTCAGTTCTAACTTCAACTACTCTGATTTCGTTGAAAAGCTTGCCGGCACCAGTTATCAGCATCAGGTTGTTCCTTCAACAAAGAATGTGATTACTGCTAAGAAGTCATCAAATTATGGCCCAACTTTTCTTTCAAATCGACATCCACAATCTATCAGGGCAGTTAAAGAGCATGCAGACACTGCCTCCAATCCTTATACTGTGGAGGAGCCACTGCCTCAGGGAGAAGAAAGCTCTGACCCTGATTACTTGGTGGATGCTCTCCTTTTACTGCAGAAGTCTATGCTTGAAAAGCAATGGAATCTTTCGCCTGTAATAACTGACATGCCGAGGGAGAAAGGAAGGAAGAAAGTGCAGGTTACTGGTTCCGGTACATCTGCTAGACGGAGGAGAATTGATTCTCGAAGAAAACTTATCTTCAGGAAAAGTTCGACTGCTTCACAAATTGGTAAAAGCAAGCAGTTAAGGTCGGTTATCAGCCCAGAGCTTCATCAGAATCGTACGAAAGGCTATGTAAAGGGTGTTGTAAGTGAAGAATTACTCACCCATGTTGAAGTAGTTCAACTATCTAAAAAAATTAAAGCTGGTCTGTTATTGGAAGAGCACAAATCAAGGTAATTGAAAAAATCATCTATTAAATGGTACTTGAATTAGTTCCTTGGGAAGAGGAATACCCTCTTCTAAATTGTTAGATTAGTTTACCAATTAGTGTCCGAACCAACTAGTTTCAGTTGCACTTTCCTATTAATGTTTGAGTTATTTGTCATTTCTATTTCCTGCAAATGTGTTTCACTTGGTTTTACTGACATTGAACTTGCAGACTGAAAGAGAGATTGGGATGTGATCCCTCGGATGAGCAACTAGCAACTTCCCTGAGGATTAGTCGGGCTGAATTACAGTCAGAATTCATGGAGTGCTCATTGGCAAGAGAGAAGCTGACAATGAGCAACATTCGTCTTGTCATGTCTATTGCTCAAAAATATGATAACATGGGTGCTGAAATGGCGGACCTTATTCAGGTGAATTATGTTCTCCGCCATTTTCTTACCTACAAAAGTCTTGTGCATTTTCTTTTGTAAGCAGCAGAAATATAGGGATTCTATGGTTTTTTTTGCAGGGCGGTTTGATTGGATTACTCCGAGGTATTGAGAAATTTGATTCTTCAAAGGGATATAAGATCTCAACTTATGTTTATTGGTGGATTCGACAGGTGAGGGCCATCAATGAGTATGCTGCAGTGTTTGTCTTAGATCTTTGCATAATTTATATCTTGAGGGAATTCTTTCCATTTTCCATCAACAAACGTAGAAATAACAGATAGGTTTTCTGAATTATGAAAGAAAATGACATCCTACAAGCTTACTAGATGAAGGGGATAAAAATACTCCGTAGTTAGGAAAAACCTACTAGTTTCTTGCAATAACAAGAAGTTCAGCTTTAATTCAAATATATTTTTGTCAAGTACGCAAATCATTCTTCACCACTCCATTTGCCCAGACCATTTTAAATATTGGTCATTTCTCCCTCGTCTAACGTGTTTTACTAGGATAGCATCGCTTTCGTGAAAGAGAAATGTTTTATGGTTATGCAAGATATGTCCCGACCATCTGGGTTGTCCTTTCTCTTTCTAAATTTATGGCTTCACTCTACCTCATTTGATGGTTTCTGGTTTAGCTAACTTACACTAGTCAAAATCATCTTTGTTTTATATTTATCAACGAGTAGATTACTATAAAGTTTTGGAGATGTCTAAATATCTAATTTTCTTGTGTTTTGGAAGAACCTGAGGTTATACAGAAATTACTGATACTATTAGGCCCTTGTTTGAGCCCCATTTTCCCAAAACTCACCTTCAACCATACTTTCTCCCAATAAAATAATTTTACAAGTAAAACCAAAACTTTCACCTACTTTTTAATCACAGATTCTCCAAAAAATCATATTCCAAAATCTATTAACCCAAAAAATGGGACTCAAACAAGGGCTGTGTAGTTTAAGTTTAAGAATGAGAGTCCAGCATGTTAATCTCATAGCCACTTTCATTGACTGTAATAATATTAGTTTCCCAACGGTGATGTAAGTATGTAAACTTGCGAGGGCCTGACAGTACCATTTCCATCACTAATTCCCAGGGTGTTTCAAGAGCTTTAGTGAGGAACTCAAGAACCTTAAGACTACCTACCCATTTACATGAAAGACTGAGTTTGATTCGAAATGCAAAGGCCAAACTGGAAGAGAAAGGGATAACTCCATCAGTTGATGTAAGTCTATTTAATCTTTTATATTTAAGATTGATTCGTCGCTTTTCCTTGAAAATGTTCTCAGACCTTCAAACTGAAAAATAAAACTGTTTAATCCGGTGATTGATTATGAATTTATATTTGACTTCTCATGTTACATTTGATGCCCCAGAGAATTGCTGAATGTCTAAACATGTCACGGAAAAAAGTCAGGAATGCCACTGAGGTACTGAATATCTTTCATGATATCTATTAGTCCGATGGATAATGCTTTTCATCCAAATGATAATTGAACATTTATATTTCCAGGCTATCAGCAAGGTATTCTCGCTCGACAGGGAAGCATTCCCCTCGTTAAATGGTCTTCCGGGAGAAACACTTCACAGTGTAAGGAAAAGAATGTGTTTCAGTCAAGTTTGACATAATGAAACATAGTACTACCGATGAATCAAGTATACCTTATCATTATCTTATATTTTGGTATAATTTAACATGTTCCTTTTCTTATTTGGCAGTACATTGCTGATACTCACACAGAGAATCACCCCTGGCATGGAGTTGATGAGTGGGCTCTTAAGGTACTTTATCAAAACTGATTTTGGATAATAGAATTTGCGACCTGGGGGGACTTTTAGTGAAGAACTACATATGGGGTATTATATATCTTACTTCGTTTTAGTGATTACCTATAGCCTTTCCAAGTATTTGATTCCAGGTGATGTTACTTGTTACGTTTTAAAAGTAAATCGCCTGAGCTTATACTTGTATATCGTTTTGCAGGATGAAGTAGATAAGCTCCTTAGTTCAACTCTAAGGGAGCGGGAGCAAGAGATTATTCGTCTTTACTATGGTCTAGACAACGAATGTCTCACATGGGAAGATATCAGCAGAAGGTGAGGGCCTACTGTTTTCAAATGACATTTGATCCATCAATACTTGATAATGAAGTTTGTGTAATATTATAATTATGTAGTTAATTTTGTATTTTGTATTTTTCATGAAATTCAGGATAGGTTTGTCGAGGGAGAGAGTTCGGCAGGTGGGATTGGTTGCTCTTGAGAAATTAAAACACGCTGCAAGGAAGAGAAGATTAGATGCCATGCTGCTTAAATTTTGATTTTGAGGACTGAGACTAAACAGTATACCAATTTCATTGTGTATATATTACTTTTAAATTTAAAGAAAGGGAAGTAGCAATCTCACTGTATGTATTTTTTCTGATGAGTAATGAAATAGGTACCTCAAGATCCCATAAGTTTATCAAATACATCGAGATTACTCTGTATATGTGTAATGCTATTCAGGGGTACTTTATCGGTGAGATTTTTCAGTAATTTACTAAACCGAATGCTGATATCACTATCAGACAACGATATTTATTCAGAAATTCAGTGACATCAAAAATTGTTTGAGATCATATCCAGATTTTTTATGCTCTACAATTACAGTATTCAGTATAATTAAACATCTTCACTAAAATATCTTGGAAAATATAAATGTAAATGCACTTGAGAAATTGAAACATGTAGCAAACGCATTGTTTTATGTGATAAGTGCATTTCATGACTACATTTTCTACCTGGTTTGTAGTTGTTTTTCTATAGTTCATTGCAATTTTGAGCAGTGGCTTAACACAGACAGGCTTGGCTCAACCCATGGCTTGCTTATTTCGGTGGGTTGACCCATCTATAGAAAAAGCGAGGCTTGGTATGGTCGTGTTGGGCCATGCCGAACAGGGCTGTTGGCCCAAAATATTTTTATTTTTCGATGCATGATTGATTATTATTATTATTTTTTTCTTTTTTGTTAAACCAAAGCATAAAATAGAATAAATGTGCAGCATTAATATTGGTAGTAAACAGAATAACCAGGGTTGCACCTTACTAGTGATAAAGTCAACATCAGTGAGTAGCCAATCTCTGAGAATTGTAAATCTTGAATAACAGATACTTCAAATACAAACGTTCTTTGGCTCAACTCTGAGTTTTTCAATTTCAGAATAAGAATGCCACACTTGAGTATGGAAACACAAACACGAGTCATTATATAGTTCGACACAAAGTAACGTGCTCAAAAGTTCTAAAATTAGGAAAAGGTACGTAGTCACACACAAGTGCATGTCTAAAAAGCTTGCCAACATTGATAACAGAGTGAAACATTTGTAGCAACAGAAAAACGACCAAGAAAGTCCAACTCCAACTTATTCAATCACAGTTAGGGGAGTTATCCGACTCCACTTGTTCAAGTGGAAACCACCTTCGTTATTCTTGCGCACATCAACCTTGAATTCTCTTCTTTCCCTTCTCTGTGGACCTTCAGAAGTATAATAACCTGTCTACCAAATTCTTCATTTAACTTGGCAAGCTTTTTTAATTAATTAAACCACACAACAAGGATGGGACATTGACTAAATATTCAAAATCAAAATCTCTTAGCACATAGCGGTGGGAAAGAGTCCATCCATCTGCCTAGACAAATTTGGTAGATTTCCCCCAATGCAATTCATAGAAATTTCAAATTTCACAAATTCCGTGGTGGACAAGTTCGACAACTCAAAAGAGAGTGTGAAATTCAATTTCTCATCTAGGGATATATCAGTGGACATTTTCGATCGTGCTTAAAATCCAATTAAAATTGAAAATATAGTCGTTATTGGGTCTTAATCGTCTAATAAAAGTTAAGAATAACGACTAATTTTTCAATTTTAATCTCTACCAAACACGTCATTCGAATCATAAATTGTGAAAAAATGACCATTGTTTGATTTTATGCTCATATTCTAACACATTTCGGTGGAATTCAAGAAGTCGAATAGTTCAATTTGATTACATGCACCATGTCCTACTTATAGTTAGTGGTCAAATTTTGGTTAGGCAAAAAAATTAAAATAATGCATGAGTAAATAAATAATTATTCGTTATGAAATTTAATAATTTAGTTAAATTAAAATAGGCGTCTCCCAAGAGATCGTCACTTATCAATTCGATAAAAGATCATGTAAAAAGTTCGATACGCGTAGCATAATCCATATCTATTAGGCACATATGGTACAATCGATGTTTGTTGACAAGGAATTACATATGGATAAAAAAGAGGTGGGGGACTTATTCTATTTTGTTTTAAATGTTTGAATAGCTATTGAACTTTGGTAGATGTCACGGCTTACTTACCGACCTTTGAAATTTATCCCGTTGGCCACTCAATTTTACTCCGTCCAACACCATTGACCACCGGATGGAAACCGTTAGTAAACTTGCATACGTGGCTGACGATAATGTGACGTGGTACGTTAAATGGTAACTCAAGTGCCATGTCAACGGAGTTAAATGTTTCATTAGCCACTGAACTTTGGGTTCTCAACGAACTTTTAAAATTGTCTAGTTGGCCACCGAACTTTACTCCGTCCAACTCCATCACTCACACATTCTAAACCGTTAGTGTTAGTAGACGCATCTACATGGATAACGGAAAGTAGAGTTGGCCGGTTAAATACGTCCAATAAATTTTTTTCGCAGCAACATCATCGCTGAGCGCATTGCACAGCAACCACTGTTGTAGAGTCTCACATTGGAAATGAGTCGATGACGATGGAGCACTGCAGCGACGACATATGTGGTGGTCTCCGGCTAAAGTTTTGGGATAGATGGATGGAAGAGAGAGAGAGAAGAGATAAGGTTTTAGAGTTTTAGATGAGTGGTTGGATTTGGTGGTTATTAATTTGTTTTTGTAATATAATTATCAATACTACAATTTTGAATTAATATCTGATTTTTGAATAAACAAACTTTAAATTCAATTTTTGAAATTAATGGATCACGCCTTACGGAGTGAAGTTCAGTGAGAAATTACTTGGACGTATTTAACTGGCCAACTCAACTTTCCGTTATCCATTAGACGTGTCTACTAACGGTTTAGAATGGGTGAGTTGGACGGAGTGAAGTTCAGTGGTCAACGAGACAATTTTGAAAGCTCGATGAGTAAGTCGTGACATAACCCAAAGTTCAGTGGCTGATGAAATATTTAACTCCGTTGACATGACACTTGATTTACCATTTAACGTGCCACGTCACATTATCGCTAGCCACGTATGCAAGTTTATTAACAGTTTCCATCCGGTGGTCAATGGCGCTGGACGGAGTAAAGTTGAGTGGCCAATGAGATAAATTTCAAAGATCGATGAATAAGCCGTGACATGTACCAAATTTCAATGCCTATTCAAACATTCAACTCTTCTATTTTTTTTTCCACTAATATCCCCTAAATTCTGATCGATCCACCATAGAAGTTTTCTAAACTCAATTACAGAGAAGATGGAAGACGCCAAGGCGGCGGCAATGGCTCAGCAGCAGCAGCAGTTCCTTCTCTTGCAACAGCTTCAGCGCCAGAAGCAGCAGCAGGACGCCATTTCTCGATTCCCATCCAACATCGATGCCCATTTGCGCCCACCTCAGCACCATCTCCTTCACCAGCGTCCTCATAGCTCTCCTCAAACACAACATCAACATTCTCTTTCGTCTCAAATCCCTAATGCTAATTCGATCCCCAATTTGCCTCACCCACAAAACCCTAATTCCAGTAACCCTAATAATAATACTGCCCAAAATCCCCAGCAACAGCAGCACAAGGCCTCTTTGCAGCTGGCTTACCAGGACGCCTGGCGGGTTTGTCATCCTGACTTCAAGCGCCCTTTCTCTTCTCTCGAAGATGCTTGCGAGAGGTTTCCCCCAACTTTATTATCTACTGCTGGATACAATTGGAATAAGTTATATGGCATATTTTGGTGCTAATATATATATATCCGTTATTTTACTGTTTCCATTGCTCTATTTTGCATGTTTGTTATCTTTTTAGCTCAAGTTTTCTGTTATAATTATTTTTCAATGTGAGTTAGTTCCTAGCATATGGTGCGTGATTGTCTGTCCATATTCAAGTATATTTTCTTGAAAAATTGAAAATAAAATCTAGCTGTACTGAGTTCATGGAATATCAATGTGGCAATCTACGTGGAATAATGGTGATTGGACGGTTCAATTTTTACAAGAGGGGAGGATAGAGAGAGAGAGAGATGTGAGGATAATGGGATATAATGTTTCCAAGCATTACTCAACAGGGTAGTGAGAGAACTTACAAGCATCTCTACGTATTCATTTAAAAGAAAAAAAAACTAAGGGTCCGAAGAATGGAATTGAGTGGAAAGAAAATGAATTTCAGGGAATTGAATTGTTTAGAACTTGTTTTAATGGGAATTGTCAATTAATTGTGTTTGATTTGTATAATTTTTCACCTGAAAAATATTGAAATTTTGGATCTTTTGGTGTTCGTTTGACTTTGATTTTCATGGAAATTGTTCATTAAGGGATAAAATTTGTTATAATTGGGATCCATTGCCAAAAAAAATAAAAGCAAAATTTGTTTAGAAAAGTTTTTCCCACCAAACCCATGGGAAAAGTTTTTCCTCAAAGACCGAGAAAATATGGAAAACAAATTCCATGAAAAATTTAGTCAATCAAACATGGAAAAAGAATTTCCATCTTCCATAGAGAAGTTTGCTAAATCAAACAGGGCCTAAGAGATAGAGGCCAAATGGAGTGCTCGTGTGTGAATATTGTATGGAGGGCTCAAGGGTGAGCAGATTTTTGTCCTTTACTGGTTCGCCGTATCTTGATCTTGGCCAAAAATTAGGCCAGGAAAGAACGGCTAAAATTTACTAATCAGCTTTGGCTTTATAAGGAGGCATAGTTTACAGCTTCTGGATAACAATTCTTCTTTTATTGTTTATTTACCTCAAATTTTCTCTTTTAGATGTAGTTTCAATATCACCTCAGACACCATATTGTATCCTTGTATATAACGTATTTCTTCTGTCTCCACGACGATGGAATTGTTTATTTCTTCAATATGGTATCTGAGCTAAATTCCCTTGATCGTTAACCACTCTCTATTTATGTAAATTGCGTTTGTATCTTCTGCTTACAGTGACTCACCTGATTATCAGTGCCATTATTATTTTTTCTTTTTCTAAATTTGACTTATCTTAATAGATAATAACTCAGTTGATGCTCTTGATGAAGTGCTTCCTACTTGTAAACATTGTAATCTTGCTCATATTTTCCATTTCATATTTGTACTTTGTTTTTGAATGTTTATCTTGAACTTATGGGTTCTTGCTCGCTCTTTTAAGTTGAACTTGTTCTTATTGAGTCTATAAGGGATATCCGCCCGCTGAGAAGATTAATCATTTATCACCTTGGTCCTCAAATCACATGCTACTCTGTTCTGACTTTAGAAAATAAAAAATCGAAATTTAATTGGATTGGTGAAGAACTTAAAACATGTGAATAATTAATGTTACTGGAATAGAGTTGGTTATGTTTTCACAGAACACATACACATAGCATTCACCAATTTGTGTCATGTTGTGAATTATGTGCAAGCAACCTAAATAATAGGATTTTGTAGTCCTCTTGATTATTAGGGTGAAACTGGCAAAATTAGTGTTAATAGTCTTTTTATTGGTGGCTTGTATCTTTATGTATTAGTTATTGCTAAGAGTCCTTGGTGAAATACATGGCATGTAATTGATGGCCCAAGAATACCTAAGAGGGGGGTGAATACGATATTAAAAACTTTTTCGAAAAATTGATTCAAATTGAAAGTGACTAAGTCAATCAAACAAAAATACACAAAGCGACAAGTAAAAGGGAAAATAGTGTGCAAACGATGTAATTGTGGAGGTTCGATCCCAAATAATGATCTACTTCTTCCGTTACTATGCTATCCATCACGAGCAAGACCTTTTTATTAAATTTGATTTGCATATGGTGCAATTAAAACCTTTACAATGCTTCACAAATTTAAAGAGAAATTATTTTACAATTTGAAAATTCTCTCTTAATAAATGATATAATCAAATTAAATACAAAAAGAGAAATAGGCTCACACTTTAATGAATAGCAATAAATTAAGATCAAATGTTACGTGACAAAAACTTTAATAGGAAAGATGCTTTTCAAAATTTGATTCAATCAAAAGTTTTTTAAAGTAAATAATTTGATAAAAAATAAATAAGATGTAAGAACAATATAATTTAGCTCAAGAATATTTTACTTAAATACTCTCAAAAGTGTGGTAAAGAATACAAAGTGAAATGGTATTGATAGAGGTCAAAACGTCCGCATTCAGACTAATCGGACAACTATTATGAACGTCCGCATTCAGAACCGATCAACCAAGCTAGCCGTTGTGCGTCAGAATTCAGAACGTTTAAAAAAACGACTTTTCGAGTCGGCTTGGATAGATTTTTTTGGATTTTTCTTTCTTATTAATTGTTTAGAAAAATGTAGGCTTTTGAAGGACTTTTTCTCTTTATTTTTCAACCTAAGTGATTGTAAGGAGTTTGAATATCAAGTTGAAATACTTACCTTTTGAAAGATAATTTTATGCAAGTGGTTTCATGTAATAATTTTTTTCGTGCATAAAAATTTATTCATTGAGCTTTTAATAATTTATTGCTAAATATTGAAGCGTTGTACTTGCACATGAATGCAACACACCTTAATCTAATATTTTCGATGTTTGACTATTGAAATTCTTTGTCTATAGTGTTTTGTCATGAATGCTTGGTTTCCATCTCGATTTTTATTGATCGTCCGATGTGAATCTTTTGGTAGTGATATTTTTGTCCTCAATCGATCAACTTTGTAACAATAGCTATGAAGACTTGAATTCAATTGTTAGAAATAAAATCAAATTGTTTGTTATGATGAAAACATGAAGTCAACAGTTATTCCTGATTATAACTCTAATTTTTATATTGATTGTGGCTAATTTTTGTTCTCGGTGTACTATGCATGCAGTAAATAGGGTTTCAACACTCGGTATGTTGACCTGAATCCTGTGAGTCGATAAACAATATATTAATGAACAAGGCACCCCAACTATGTCGACGTGACATGTTTGTTTATTTAGAGAATGTCAACTTTCACATGAATTACTTTGGCTAACTAAAGAAAACTAGAAAAACATGCTTTGCCCGCTAAAACTTGTACAGTTGTACTCGTGCAGCTAATTAAATTTTAAAGTCAATTTTGTGTAGGCTATTACCTTACCATGTGGTAGCTGACTATGAAGCAGAGGAAGATGACAAGATCCTTGATTCTGACACGACAGGTCAAATGCTTTCTCGCTCTCAGCAATGGGACAACAATATTGCTGCCAAAGTTGCAGAGTTTACTGCCACATTTGAGAAGCAAGTCCTCGCATTTAATATAATTTCCCGCAAGCGTGGCCTCGGGGAGTTTCGGACGGAGGAGAAACTGATGATGGAGCAATTATTGTTGCAAGAGGAGAAACGAGCACTGCTTGAATTGAGGGCCGAAATGAACTCGAGGCAGAAAGCAACTCAAGAAACTCACGAAGCCAATATGCGAATGGCTGCTCATGCTGAGATGATGACTCGAGCGCCCCCAATAAGAGCAAATGCACTTGGCTCTCAAGGCAGTAATATTTCAATTGGTCATGAGATGGGGGAGCAGGAGCAGGATCAGGATGCCAACCATGATGAGATGATGAATGGATGGAGTAACAATGCACATAAGGATGATAAGGAGCCATCTGATGATTTCTTGAATGATGAGGAAACTGAAAATGGTGATATTGCCATGCAAACTGTGTGGCATGGAACCGGTGAGTTGGATTTGAATGCAAGATAGAAGTTAACCTCAGTGGAGGAATTGAATGCTCGAGTTGAAATGTTTGACCCTTCATTAAATTTGTAAATTCTATTAGGATGGTTCACTGGTTTTGCTGTAGAAACACAAATATGGATGTAGTAAACTTGAAAAATGGATTTTGGTATAATCTCAGCTTGTGAGCTTTTGATTCCAATGCATTTTGTGAATGCCAATATTTCTTCACTGTCCTATGGTACTCAATTTCAAAACGTTTCGTGTTTGGCATGAGGCATGACCATGGATGCTGAGCTATTGAATTTTGATTTGGAGTAGGAATGTGGTGTGGGGTTAAAACGCTCTCACTCGGATGTTACAGGTCAGATAAGTATCAATGGTCCTCATTATCTTATTACATAGATTTCAGAAAGTACTCGAAGCTGTGTTGTGCTTTTGAGTTTCAAAAAATAGTTCTTCCAACATTGAGTTCTTGTGCCTTAACCGCATTATAAATGTCTGCAATTGAGAATCTTGAGATATACTTTACCGCCATACGAAAACGGTGAGATGGACATGACAATTACCTAAACAAATGTTTTGAGCTTACATCCTCCCACGTTATAACGGTTAAGATCGCAATTTTTTTTTCCTGGTATCAATACTTACATATAACAATAGAGGCCCATTTGTACCGAGATTCATATGTTCAGAATACATAAAATGTAAAGTACAGAGAGCTATAGCCGTCAAACAATGTTACTTGTTGAACTGGATTCAGAACTCCACACAAAAATTAAAATTGAGAATCATCCGGCATAAATTCATAGTTCTTTTCATTTTTCCTGTAACTGGAGGAAAGAAATTAGTGCAACATCACAAGCATACCTCTCATTTGAACTGTTACACATGCTCATAAAATTCGTTAGCAAATTTTGTATAAAAATAAAAAAGTATGAAATTGTGTTCCCAGTGAATGATCTTTATCAAGTCAACTTCAATGCTGCAAACGATTCTGCCACATCTATTGCACTTGGGATGCGAGATACATCACTTCCCTGAAAGACGAAAGAAAAAATCATAGCAAGCAATTATTAGAATCAAGCACGTGCTAATTTTGCAAGCAGTGCACTCACTTTTAGATAATTGTGCCCTGAAAGCTAAGCTAATTGTATTGGTTTATGTTCAGAGTAATTATTTTTAGATAAAAATGTGCAATTATTTTAGACAAAAATGCACGCAACTTCAGAAGATCTAAATGCTGACTGAAAAAATTATCGAGAAAATCATAACAAGATTGTTACCTGCCCTTGAGCAAGACCGCCTTTTCCTCCACCACCCTTTCCTTTTATAGGGTCCAAAGCTTGCTTCAACCAGTCTTTCACATTTAACTCGCTGTACTTACCGCCTTGCTCTGGTACCCCAGCACAGACCAAAGCCTTGTTCACACTTTCATCTTTGCTGAAGACCATAATTGCCATTCCCTACTCGCCAAAGCAAAGCAATCATGAATTGCATTTTGAAGAAAATCTAGCATCTAAACACGAGTGACTAAAAAAATTTAATGAGTAAAGAAAATTCAATAACCTTCTTCTCCATGACGTCAACAACTGCCTCACGAAGTGCAGAAGTATCTGCACCAACATTGACATGTGCAATGCAGTATGCCTTTCCATTAGATGAAGCAACTTCAGCCATTGCAGCAGCAACCTTAATAGCATTTTGTCTATTCTCTTCAGCAATCTTCTTTTTGGCTTTTATCACTTGATTCTGTCAAACACGACGACCTTTTAATTTTCAATTTTTCAATTCCTTTCATTTACCCCCATTGTCTCTCCACTTAGGTCACTAATGCCATTCACGGTCAATATGCAGGAATTATGTTAAGACCCTGTGCAAATGTGTACGACACCCATGGTTTTAAAAAGCTCAACTGAAACCCAGCTTAAGGTTAAGCGTGCAAAAAAGCCTCAATACGCTAATTGTGAGGTGGTTTTTGCAGGCGTGCATCTCAGTTGTACGAGGCCTCACATCACAAAGGGAAAATGCTTCAGTACTCGGTTATGCCTTTTTTAAACATTGGCAATACCAACATTGTTTCTTCAATGTACAATGTTTTCATTTTTTCTCCTGATTATCAAAATTTGCAGAGCATTTTTAGGATGTCCTAACATCAGTTTTACTATGACAAATAATGCATCTACATTCCTATTCCAAACCTGCATCCTAGAATTTATTAATTAATACATTTGACATTATCATTCATGCCCACACACCATCCTCGTGCCCAATATGAGTGAAATGTCTTAAAATAGGCAAGCAAAAAAATTTTGTGTGAATAAAATACAGTCGTACCTGAATCATAGAGAGTTTCCCCTTGAGATCAGCTTTCTTAGCAGATGGAATTGATGCTCCTTCCACTTGGCTATTTAAAGAAGTTACTTTCTAGAATCAGGGAAAGGAAACTTGGCTTATTATATCAGCACATAAATTTATTTATTTTTTTTGAAAAAAAATATCTTTTCAAGAGAGAACAATTATGGAACAAACTCTACTAGCACATTAACAGGCCATCTGATGGCGGTGAAGAAATTGCTAGTCACGATGATATTGCAAAGCAATGATGATGTTGATATTTACATGATTTTCATGTGCTATTCACAATGGAAAGTATTGTGGAAGAAAATCCCCTGAAAGCTAATAATTTTATGTCTTATAGAGTGACATTATATACTGATTGAATATCTACATTGAGAAGTATATGAATGACTGTGAAAGAGAAGGCAAATACAACTGTTGAAAATTGGATTGAGTGCATTACTTATAGTGAGATCAGATCCACTCAAAAAGGTCCAAAACTAATCACAATGGCTCGAAGAATATAAAATATGGATATGGCCACACTGACAAACACAACCCATATACATATACATATATACCGAGAAAACTTGTATCTTCGAGCATGCAGAGGGAGGGAACTCAAGTGTGTTAAACTTGGAAAAACTTGGAAAAACTAAGGATGACTGGGATACATCCCCGTGTCCTAAGAAAGTTCCAGCTGAAGTCTGGATATGGAGGCAAAACATATTTTTTAAGTCCAAAGCACAGTGAGTTTTTTAATCCCGAAATTGTAACATAAAGTGAAAGAGTTTCCATCAGCAATTCTAAACATTTACCTTAATAAAATGTCATTTAAAAATGTTGACATATAAATGAAATAACCTGCTCCAGAATGCTTCCTTCCATCTTTGATGTTTCATTTACTTCGTGCTCAAGTGAGGATGCCAATTTCATGGCTTTAGAAGCATAATCTGTGGTAACTGCAGTAACTCTACGGATTCCTTTAGCAATTCCTTCCTCAGACAAGAGAGCAAACACCTTAGCTTCTCGTGTATTTGATATATGGGTCCCTGCATAAGTGTAGTTTTGACTCTACAATCCTCTATGAAGACACCAATAGAGATAAACCATATTTACATGGTGATACATACCCCCGCAGAGCTCTGCAGAGATAGATAACCATTCTTCATTTTCAGGATTAGCAAGGAGATCCTCCACTTTTCGACCAATCGAGACAATTCTAACAGGATCAGGATATACCTATATCAATTAAAAGAAATCTGTGGTGAAGAACGCTTACAGGTAGCACAATCATGTGAAATGCTCCCATGTGTAAAACAACTACAGTGTAATAGAAAAAGATAATCACCTCCCCAAAAACAGCTCTTAGACCATTGACACGCTTTGCATCAGCCAGCCTAGTTTCCTTGGAGAATACATCCAATTCAGCCTTAATTTGTTCGTTCACGATGGTCTCAATTTTCCTAAGATCCTCGGGCTTTACGGGCTTCCCTGTTAAATTTTAAGAGCATTGGAATAGGCTTCTGAAATCTATTTAAACTAACACCACATAAACTTACCGTGAGAAAAATCAAATCTCAATTTCTCAGGAAGAACAATTGAGCCTTTCTGGTCAACATGATTACCAAGTACCTCCTGCGCTTATTTCAAAGCATTCAGATATTTTAACTAGAGAGACTAATCATAAACCGTCAAGATTGGATCCTAGCAAGCTCGCAAAAGTTCTCATATAAGATAGTTACCCTTAGAGCAAAATTTAACATGTGTGTACAAGTATGATTCGGAGCTATCAGCTTGCGCCTCTCATAGTTGACCTGTTGAGCTCAGAAGAGAACGGAATCAAGTGATAGTCAAAATGCAATCAATATGTATGTATGAAACAAATAAACAGGTATGTGTAAGATTGAGGTTTAGGGTAAAACAAAAGTCACCTTACAAATTACATTATCACCAACAGAGAATCTGCCAGTCTTCTGATCGAAAGAACCAATATGAACAACAAATCCACCATATATTTGAACATTACTAACTTCAAACACTCCACTGGGACCTTCAAGGACTCCAGTATCATATATCTACAAGACACAGGAATAAATTCTAGCACTCTACTCTAAGATAGGAATATGATCACGCACAGACACACACAGAGAGAGAGAGAGAGAACTAAATTTTCTGACGCAAGAATATCCAAGGGAGATGAAACCCACAAACATACAAGACATGAAAAATTTAATGAAGTTTAAGAACTTGTCCAGTACACTTTCTCATGATGCATAGTTGCGAAGAAAAAAAATAATTTTATAGGCCTAAACTATGCAACTTCCAAATACAAGCAATTCTCTTCATTATTCGATCCATTTTCTGGGTACAGCTCATTTTTTCTAGAAGCTAAAAAGTATACAGCATTTACCAATCACTCAGAATTATGTGTCGCAGATTGAGAACAAAGCAAATGATTACCTGACCACCTTGCTCAGTATAAAAACTGGTGGTTTCCAGGACAATGCCAACTCCCTCATGGGGAACAGTACTTTCCAAGAACTCACTTCCTGTGTAAACAGCTTTGACCACACTTCCATGATCCTGAAATCATAAGTCAAGAAAAACATCAGTAGATTTTCAATCAATTATAGATAATGATTTGAACAGGAACGTGGCAAAGAAGAACAACCAAAAGTAATTAATATGACACTATATAAGCAAAATGATATATAAATTAAGCATGGTAAAGTACAAATATGGGCTACAGGATTTGTCAATTGTTTTTAATCTAAGTCTCTTCATTCCATCACCAAACATTCACCTTAATCCTCCTCTGTAATAAATTTCCAAATTTTGTTATTTCAATTTGAGTGCCATTCAGTCTTGAACTTGTAATTAAGCTCATTGCTTTTAGCCACTGGACTTACAAGGAAGCGAAAATTTTGATGTGCCCACAAGTTTCTCCCAGCCAAATCACAGCAAACGTTCAGCTGTTTTGCTTTTGTATCTCTCTTTTTCCACCCTTGCAGCATCAACTACAGCAAGTTGTTCTGTTACAGGCTAAGCAGGTTCTATTATCTTTAAACTCCTGGATAACCACCCCCGGGCCACAGATCCCTCTGAAATTCTAACAAGAATATCCTCTTATCTTTCCTTAATCTTGCTTTTAGAATAGGAGTAGAGTAGTGTTCCCTCTGTCAGAGATACCTCATATCCCTAGAGGTTGTGCATACAAGGTCCTCTTTTCTAAACTAGTCAGCTTCTTTACAAAAATACCCCCCTCTTGAAGTACACTACATGGCTCAAAGATTCCCAGGCATCAGTTGAGCATAATAGTAAAACGTTGGGCAAATTTCAAGGCCTGTGCATTCTCAAGCCCATAAGGTGCATGAAAAACAGTACTCCAGTGAATATCTTCTGGCACAAACCACCAAACTCCACTTAATTCCTGGATCCTATGACCAAGAAATACTGATCTAGAGCTTGAAGCCTTTTCTATTTGTCATAGATTATAATTGATTGTAATTTATTATTCTTTCCTAAGATAGAAGATTGCGTAGGATTGCATAATCTTTCCTTTTGTAGTTTAGTTCCAACCCTATAAATTGGGTCTTGTACTTTGAGAAGATATACAATTCAATATATACTTCTTACATGGTATCAGAGCCACGATCGGTTCTTTGGGTTTCAATTATCCACCGCCGCCGTTTCGGTCCAGCTGCGCCGCTGCTTCGGTTCTTCGGTTCGCTCGCAGTTTGTTGTTCTGGCCGTTTTGTTCGTCCTCTTTCCGGCCCGTTTTCTTGCGCAACCTACACCGGAGGTCACGCCTTTCGCCGTCTGACCCTCGCTCGCTGTCGCCCGGAGGTTTAGGTGCCGACATCTGGTCCGATTNACAATTCAATATATACTTCTTACATGGTATCAGAGCCACGATCGGTTCTTTGGGTTTCAATTATCCACCGCCGCCGTTTCGGTCCAGCTGCGCCGCTGCTTCGGTTCTTCGGTTCGCTCGCAGTTTGTTGTTCTGGCCGTTTTGTTCGTCCTCTTTCCGGCCCGTTTTCTTGCGCAACCTACACCGGAGGTCACGCCTTTCGCCGTCTGACCCTCGCTCGCTGTCGCCCGGAGGTTTAGGTGCCGACATCTGGTCCGATTGCGTCAGTGGTCTGTCGGTCGGCTTCAATTTGATTTGGCCCTCAGCACTTCGCCGGCTTCAGCTCGCCCCTATGAGCTTCCACCAGTCGTCGCCTCTGTGAGTGGTCATCCTTCCAGTCGGGTTCAGTTGTGTGGCTGCTGGGCTCGGGACGTATGTATTGGGCTCAGGAGTTTTGTTATTGTGGGCTCTAGTGGTGTAATTGTTTGGTATATATATTGGGCTTGGGCCTTATTGGGCCTGATTAAAAAAAAAAAATTTGGGATATTTTGGTAAATTAATTTGATTAGTGGTTTTTTTGTTGGGCTTTATTGGGTCTGAAACCTTTGGGAGAATTATTTTGGTTATTAGGCGCGTTGGACCGTCTTGCATTGCGCTTCGTAGTCATGAATGAGAAGAAATTCAATGTTGCGTCGGATATGGTCCCTGTGATGTCAAAAATAACAGATCATAAACTTAATGGCTCGAA
>CAIGRL010036134.1:0-11063 GCA_903798325.1 Fraxinus xanthoxyloides
AAGTATTTTTTTATTTTTATTTTATTTTTTGTTAGACTCCTCGTAATGTTATTTGAATAAGTATATAAATTGGCATTTTTTTTATCAATTGTGAGCCCCTTTAACGTCCACAATGTGACCAAATTAAAATGAAATTGAGACTTTCGTAATGAGTTTCTAAAAAAAATACTCAAGTGACTAAGATGATAATTTGTTCAAAGTTGGGAGACTCCCATTGTAAAGCAAGGGCTTATTCTCCAAACATTTTCTACTCAAATGCAGAAATCTTTCTCCGCAAATTCTTTCCCGCGCTTTACAGTCTCCGATCAATGGTTCCCAAATCCGACAGCACCGAAGGTAATAATAGATACACAAATGGGCATATGCACCACGAATACTGTTCTTCAGTTTATAATTACAATCAAACCCTGAATTGAACTGTGGATTTATTCTCGCATATTTATTTTCAGGAATCGTGCTCAACTTCGTCAATGAGGTGTATTTCAACCATTTTTCCAGTTATAAGTTTTCTTCACAAATCATTTCAGAATTTTGTTAGTTTATTACATTAAATTCGTGAATGCCATTACTCAAAAACATTTTGGAACCTTTTTAGCTCAACATCTATACCTTTTTTCTCCAATCAAACTTAAAAAAGACAATTAACTTTCTCTTGAAAAAGAATAATGCTATTAAACATGATGATGGAAGGCAACCCATTATCTATCTATCCCTCACATTTATCTCTGTCCTCCCCCTCTCACTCTCCTAAAAAACTGAACTATCCAATTTCATTATTTCATATAGATTGCCACGTCGACATTCCATCATCGCATTGATAATGTCTCAAGAAATAATTTTTCTATTCTTATCTTTTTTTTTTTCCTGAGTTAGGCTATTCAAAATATGTATAAAGTTAATAGTATAGGGAATATTCTTGTTGATTATATGAATATGCTGTGTTCTCTGTTTCTATTACTTGCTTGGGGATTTTTTCACCATCTTATTCTTCCTTTTATGTGGGGCAGCAAAATAAGCCATTGAATTCCCAGAACATGGCTGATTCGTTACAGAAGTTTAATCTCAAAAAGGCTGCAGTGCAAAAACCTTTGGATAATCTTGCTGATGGTGCGAAAATATCGTTCAAAGAGTATGGCAAGAAGAAAATATACCTAGCTAGGCAAGACCAGTTTGACATTCCAAAAGCGAAGAGCTTAATCAGATGAAGGAAAAGAATTCCAAATTGCAAGAACAGCACAATGGTCAAAAAAAAAAAAATGCTGCAGTCTGCATCTATGTTGGTTCAGTTGAAAATACCTTCCCTGTGATTTTATGAATTTATTTATGAAGTTGTTAAGTTTCATGAGACTACAGTTTCATAACCCCTTGGAATTGTCCTAGCTCTTTCAATTGCAACCAATCTTTTCTGTTCTTCATTGCTAATATCGTGTAGCTTTTGGGTTTGTTACTTTGATGGTATTTTGCCTTTTGAAACCCAGAGGTGATGGTTTCATTTTCTAATGTGGTCTGCATGAATGGCGATTGCAAAGATTAAAGGTTTGAAATCAACTTTGACATTAAGGAGGTGCGAGCAAAACAAGCCAAGTTGGGGAAAGAGCAACTTTGACATCAAATTGAGATGTTCTCTGCTGGATGACAGGAACAAATTATACATGACATTGTAATTCTTCACAGTTAAAGCAAATGGAGGAAAAGTTGATTAAAGTAAGGCGGGGAGTTACTCTGGTGAGAACTTTCAATTGGAATAGTGACTCAGTTTGGATTGGGGAGTCCCCAACTTTTGTTTCTGATTTGGTGCTTATTGACAAATCTGAAAAAGATATAAAATCGGAATCTAAGAGGAAATTGAATAATTCTATGCTTTACATAAAAAAATATATGAAAATTATGAACTCAAACGTGCGCCGAGCAAACCAATACATAGAATTTGAGAAACCAATGGTCAAATAACAGAAAAAAATCTAGAAACACAATATGCTGGTATAACCTATATTATTACAGCAAAGCTCAAAAAATTGGCTATAGTACAATCTGCTATGTCAGTGGTCATAGGTCCGCCTGGTCCTTATAGATATCGGACTCTTTTGAATGTTCAAACGTTCTTCACCCTGTTCCCTAATTTCATCAACAAAGTTTACCTGAGAATTGGCAGTCCTCGATTCCAATGCCAGTTGAGCTTGAGATCCGAAAGGATAAAACTTGTGAGATGAATATTGAGGATTTCTGCTGCTCCCTTCTGGCATCTCATCTTTAATGTTGGAATGCAAGTTATAAGCATTTGATAATGGTGTTATACTTCCATGTTCATTTTCATCAAAAACTATCTCCCCCTCTAATGGCTGTGCCTGCCTCTTTTCATGAAATGACATGTTAGTTTCCTTCACATTGTCATCTACTGAATCCAAACTAGATTCAGAGGGCGATCTGCTAAATTGCGTTCCATTCTCATTCTGATTAAACTGCTCCATACGTAAACTTCCATCTTTATTTTCCAAGTCATAGTTCTGAAATGAATGAATTTTCTCAAATTTCAGTTGAACTTGTGTATCATCATCGGTTTGAAGTCTATATTTCACAGGTTTGAGATTAGCTGATACCTTCCTGGGACGAAGGTTGGGACTACTCGGGTCATCGGGATCAGTTGATCCCGACCGAGAGAGTTCGACCGCCGCTCTTGCAGCCTCTGCAGCATAAGCTGCTGACTCAAAAGCTGCTTGGGCTGCATCAGCCACATCCTTGTATTTCTTCCTCATTTTTACTGAATCTGAGAAATATCCGACTCTTTCTACTTCTTCAGGCTGTACCGGTGTGGACAGGCTTTTCTGCATCTGCTGATTCTCGTCTGAATCCAGAATCTCCTGAGAAGCACAAAAAGAGCATCATTTAATGTTCATAAATGATCGAAAAATGAATAAACATTTCCCCATTATAAATTGCATACCAATCTAGTGGCTGATAGAGTCTCCTCAATTTGAAAAACAATGTTATGCTCTGAAGCAATCGCCCTAACAACCTCCATTTTGTTCTCCAAGCTTGGCATTCTAGTTGACAGCTTTCGTATAATCTGCACATAAGAATAAAAACATTAGAAACTTAACATCTTATTAATCTCTCTTAAATATATGATATTGTTGCCTGCCTGAGGATTAACTCCACAATTGTTGTGCAATTCAACAGCGCGAGTTGCAAATTCTTTCCCATATCGTGATATGAAAATCGCGCGAATCTCTTGAAGTTCTGGGAATTCCCCACATCTTACAGTGGCATAAATCAAGCTTGATGCAGCTTCCTTCAATTCATCAGGACATGCTCTAAAAGACAGAACAAAAAACCCTATTACAAAAAACATAAAACATTAAAAAGAAATTGAAGAACTCAAACAAGGAAGAAGAAACCAACTTTTCTTGTTCAATGAGATTGATTCTCTCTATCAACAGATGGCAATAACCCTCTATAATAGTAAACACGTCCAACATATTCTGCTCCTTTATCACTTGCTCAACCTACACACCATTATTCAAAATAATAACAACAATTTAAAAGTGATAAACAGTAATTAAAACAAATATTTCTGGTATCCAAGTTCAACTAGATTCTTGATGAATGTCAAAGAAAGGCTTTAAAAACTAGAAAGATTACCCTTAGAAGAGCTCTATCATGTTGGCCAAGGTTAAGAAGCTCAACCACATCAGAGCGGGCAATCGAGCAGCGAGCATGGCGCTGGTTCTTGAGCACAGAAAGGCGTGATAAGGCGAGGTTCAAAGTGGCTTTGCATTTGGATGTTTTGAAGCTCTTTCGAAGTATAGCATCTAATTTCCTTCCCATGTTTCTGCTATCAACTTTTTTTTTCCTTCAAAGAAAGTGTAATTTGGGTATAGCAGTTTGTGTGGTGTGTGCAGAAAGATGGTAGAAGAGTACAAACGAGCCTTGCTCGTTTGAACCTTTGTTGATGACGAAGTTGGAAGACTGGACTAATCTTTGTGTGCGAATATTATGCGCGTTCTACTACAGCGTTGAAATAAGCGTGTGAAGATTTTTCTTCTTAACGAAATTTTACCATAAAAGAGGCATGGGATTAGTGATAGCAAGAATTGCAGAAATGGTCCTCAACATAATTGGCCTTATTGTAACTCTGTCTCTAACTTATTTGAGTAATACTATTTAGCTCTATTAATATTAAAATATCAATCTAGTGGCGATAATGTGGTATTAAATTAGAGGTATAATTAAATGAATGATACTACTTATACATAAGGAGTTACAAAATGTGTTACATGATGTTTTATATACAGATGAGCTATCAAAAAGAGAGTAAGAAAGTTTTTTTTATTTGATTGAATTTTTTTTGTCTCAATCATATTTCATCACATCGTGTGTTTGAATCATTAATTACATGTACTACAACCATAATTAAATAAATCACTTAATTTTATTTTTTATTCATCTAAACTGATATTATAACACCAATACAATTATTCAACTTTTTTTTTTTATAATATCTATCCTTGTATGGTTGTGGTCTATTTAATTGTTAAAATGTCAAACATTTTATTCATAAGGGAGTTATGTCCTTGTAACTAATTAAATTGAATATAAAACAAAGGAAATAGGAATCAACAAATTCACAAAAGAAAAAAAAATCTAAAAGAAAATGTCAACCATTGAAATTAGAATTTATGATCTTTCCGAACAAGGTAGACCCATTAGGAATCAAAAAGTGTAAAAAAAAAAAAAAGATGAGATAGGCCAAAGGTAGCTTATTTCTAAATCGGTTGACGAAGAATCAAGAGATGTTATCGGGTGGAAACTTGGATCTCGAATTACAACTTAAGATGGGCCAGAAGTGATAAGAAATCGCGTTCAAAGCTTGACTACAACAAAGCACGAAAGAAAGAGCATTTGCCATTTGAGCAATGAGTCATTATGATGTTTTTTTAATGGTCAAAAAGTTATTTAAATGTTTATGAGGGGAACAAAAATGCTATAAACTGAAAGGTTGGGGTAATGCTGCTAAAAATAATAAGTTAAAAGGATAAAATTGAATAAGGTGATGAAGTTAGGGATTAATAGTTCAAATTTCCTTAATTGACCAGCAAGCCTCCATCCAGGGAACTCAAACCAATGCCAGTCAAGCGGTCCAATTGAATTAGTCCTCGATTTGGAAATAGAAGTAACAATTCTACGTAATTTAGAAACTTCTTTACTTATTAATTGAATTTAAAGTATTTTAATCGTATTTAAAGGACTCAATTTTTCCTAATTATCGAACATAATTATTGTAAAGATATTAATTTTAACATTTCATTAATTTGTATATCTTGTTCTTGACAATAATTTCTGTCAAATTGCATTCTTTGAAATGGAAAAAAAAAAAATTTTTATTATATTTTTATAGTTATTATTTAAAAATAATAATAGTCAAATAAATCTTTTTACGTTATTTCAATAATATTAATGATAGATTGAACATTAAATTGCTGAATTTGTTTGGGCGAAGTTTCCAAGCGCCTTCCGAGCAATGGACCATACATAACAAGAAAATTCCAAAGTGGACCTTTCAAGAAAAAGACTGAAAATTTACGAGTGATTCCGTTGTAATGTTAGATTACAATTATTCTTGATTACTCCAAAATATTTTGAAGATGGACACCGTCACCGTGTGCAGGCAGATGAAAGGTCAACATAGCTAATTCACAAGAAAAAGCCGTCCAAGTTCAGATCAAACACTCAAAAAATAATCGTCTCTCTACTCGATTCAGGTTGATTTATTCTATGAAAATATTACCCATGCGAACACACTCATTAGATCACCTCTACCTACACATACTCAATGAGTGGTCAGTATAGTATATTACTCAACCATACACTCTACGATCCATGATTATGCATCTAATTAACAATGTTCAGACTTCACGTACGTGAACGAACGGTGCAACTGATTTTCTAGCTAACATTGGATTGCATACTAACAGCATGTTTGGGCTCAAAGTCCATAAAATTTACTATAAAATCTTTTTTTTCCAAACATGTTAGAACAAAATTTTTTTTTTCTTTTTTTACTAGCAGTAAGGTAGAGATTACTTTCGCACTCCCTAATTTTCAGCTTTGACTAAGTTAATTTTAAAAACTTCTTTACGTAGTAATTTTTTAAGCCCAGCCAAAAATGCACCAAGGCCGAAGGATTATTGCAAGAACGAGATTTGCAATAACATGAAGAGATCAATAAATGGGTATGCGTCTTTGTCAAACCCGCGGATTAAAATAAAAAAAAGGAAAAAGAAAAAACCACAGCCACCGTCTGATACAAATTTCATCCAAGTCTCTACGATTCCACCTTGGAAGCTGCAATCTGTATGATATTAACCCCCATTCAGAGATGCAGAGGCTGATGTAACATTGGCTATCCCCAGAAATTGCACAAGCATCAAGTTCTAGCTGATGATCTTATGACCTAGCAGAGTCAAACTTGAGTCTCCATTCTGATTTAATCCCCAAGGTTGGCATCACTAAACCCAGTAGTACTCCTAGATATCAAAACAAGCTCTTCATTCTTTTAAAAAGGGATGAATCTCTCAAAGCCAAAGAGTAAGTAAAAGAGAGGGACGAAAATGACAAAACTTTTCTTAAATCCATCCTACTTAGTATCAATTAAGCGATTTTGAAGTTTAAAATCGTAGATTCAGATCAAGTATGCTAGATTCAACCATAATTAGAAACAAAGTTGTGCTATCATTCGTTAATTACAGTGTCAATAATAGTATTGTGTATCACAGGTCATTTAAGATGAATGAAAATGTATAAAGATACTAAAATTCAAGAACAAATTCTTCGAGAACTCCTAAAATCCCCATTTATGTATATATTCTCTGCAGCAGGAATGTGTTTAATATTATGAATCATAGAATCAAGATTTGACAGCTATGTTTACTTAACTGCAGATGCAGCAAAAGCATCTATAGCTACAAAAATGTGAAATTTGAAGAAACATATCACACAACAGCAAAACATACCTTACATATCAATCAAGCTCAGTAAATGGAGACTCAAAATGATTTGGCCACCGTAACAATAAAAATATTATGCAGACGACACTTAGAACATAACCCAATATGATCGTTGACCATTGCTTAAAATTGAACGTAATTCAATCTTCAAAATACATTTATAACCAAATTTTAACACTCGAGCAACTATGTACCTTGACCAAAACTCTTTCTAGCATATGGTTGGCAAAAGATTCAAAACAGTGGCAACTTTTTCTCACCTATAAATGAATGGAAGCATCCAATGATTTAACAACAGACCAGAGAGTCAGTTGAATGAATCAACACTGTGAACTCAACTCTTATGGTCCAAGCATGCTTAAAAAAAATCTTCATCTTCTCACAATTCCTTCAAACTAGTGGTTGAACCTCAATGGTGATCCAAACAAAACTCAGTGAATTGACAGAGAGAACATTAGACTCCATAATCCCTATGCAATCAGGTTATAACATCTTCTATTCAGCCATATGTTGGGCCCATCCAGTCAAAAAGTACAATTTCAGTGAAATGTAAAAGAATGCAAGAACCCCAAGCATATGTCATGGAAATCAAACGGTTGACAAAACCTTCAACTACCAACCAGGAAATACACCGGAACGAACTAGAGGAACATCCATAAATATTCAGAACCATGGGCAGTGGATGTCAGCAACCCATTTTGTCATCTAAAATAATCAATGTAGGCAAAAAAATGAAAATAGGGGTTACTTACTGGAGTTGCAGATGCGCAAGAGTGAACCCTATAAGCACAAAAATGCATGTAAATAAACAATCTTTGAGATACTATTTAAGAATGATTTCTTCTTAACAAATTAAAAAATTAAAACAAACTGGAACACTCACAGAAGCAATTTCTCACTTCAAAGCAGCATCTGAACACCTCCAGAGCAAACAATCCTCCAGCATAACCAAACATGGATCAGATGCAGTGCGGTCTTATTAGATACATACAACTAAGATAGAACCAACTACTGTGTCCAAATAAAAACATCACAACGTGAAACCTAAATTGCTAAAGAAAATTTGAGCATGGGCAATCATGTATTCTTTGCACGTTCTGGACAATATATGAGGGTAAAATTACGCAAAAAGAAAAAATATATATAGGCAGTGTTCATAGCAAACAACAATATCAGGGGTCTAATAAATAATAGCAAGCATTCATGGCATCCATATAAAAACTATAAATAAATGATGAACCACCAGCACACAAACTCAGGATCCGTGATCATAAAAATCCACACAAGCTATATATTCTCAAGGGAGTCACATATAAACACAACCAAGCAGAACCAAGGTACCTTCTTCACAGTGCCTTTTAAGCATATAAACCACTGAATGGTTTCCTCATAGCACAGGTAGATATCCTGAATGAAAAATAACATTAGATTATCCAGGCCCCAAAAAGTATATAGCAGAATACAAAAAGGAAAAATAAAAACATAATTATGACAAGAGTCACAGATATACTGCTTATAAAAGCAGAGCCCTTGGACAAAAAGATGAATAAAAAAGTAGGAAATGAAAAGAAAAATGCCTTGCAAACTATCTTCACAAAATTCCTAAATCTAACGTGATTATACACAACAGATAGAAATAATTATATGTATCATTCTATCTTCCCTGAGGCATATGATTGCCCCAAATACAAACAAATAAATGAGGTCCAGTGTACAAATGGAACAAATATAAGAAAAAATGACGATATTATTTAAAAAGCTTTCTTAATGGTCACCATTAAGAATTAGTACAAAAGGGAAAAACGCCTTTGGCAAGTTATCTTACGATAGAAACAGAAAACAATCCACTGAAAGTACTGCCAGTAACAGGTTTCTCCCAACATCTTCTCTGAGGACTTCAATCATGCCAACCACCGTCTCCTGAACTCTTGCTCCAGCACATAGAAGATAAAGATGGATAAATACCCAATCATTAGATAATTGAGCATAAATTGATATCATATCAAAATGTTTAAGTATCTAATGCAACAGCATTTCTGTAGTCAGAAAATCAGCATCATTTTCACTTGCCCGTGATGAATGGATGGCTCAAGGCTTGTGATACATTTATCCTCTTGTCTGGATCTAACACAAAAATTCTTTCCAAAAGATCTTTAAAATTAGCTAACATTTTTGGATCCTCTCCAGGAGATCCCGAAATTAATGTACTAAAATCTTTAGGCTTGATGTTAAAGATCAGCCTCCTTATCGCCTGCAAGAACAGAGAGAACTCAAAAAACAATTGCTGGAAACTATTTAACTCCTATGAAAATCAACCGGAATACCAATTATCAATAGTAAGATCACATGCCTACCTTCTTTGTGACAGGGTCTTCCTCTACAGCAAGGAAATTTAAATCCTGGTTGAAATGCTGGTCTGTGAAAGCTCCCTGTAACAAAAGTAGAAACTAAAAATTCAACAGAAATTTACGAGACCAAAAAGAAAAAAAAAAAAAGCCTACTACATTTGCAAGAGAGAATAGTGGTAGGAGGGAATATATTGATCTGGGCAAATCAGACCATATTCTAACCTTTCGAAGCATCTTTTTTGGGAAGGGACCTTTCAATTCCATGTGAAGGCGAAGCATGTCATTGTTGGTAGCCCCAGGAAAGAGGACCTTCCCAGCATAAAGCTCGAACAGACAGCAACCAACTGACCAAATATCCATGGGATGGTCATAAGGTAGACCTAGAACTGCAGAAGGAAAGTAAATACTTGATGAAATCCAGCAAAATAAAATATTCCATCAACATTAGATAAGACTTATATAAAGCCACTAGTTTAGAAAAGGGAAATAATGACACCCTCAAAATGGAATAAAACCCTTACTTATCTCAGGGGCACGATAAAAACGGCTCACAAGGTATGGAGTAATTTCATTTTTACCAGCAAACATTGCATTACCGAAGTCACAAAGCTTCAATACATTTTTTGATTCATTCACCTGCAGAGAGAGGCAACACATCAAAGTTAAAAATTGATGGAGGAACTAAATCAAATCCAGAAGAGGAAAAGGGGATAATGAGATACAAATAAAGAGGCAGTTGACTGCATACCAGCATGTTATCTGGTTTAATATCACAATGAAGAACACCACAATTTTTTAAATGTTTCAGCGCAATGAAGAGTTGCTTTGCATATGCCCTCACAGCAGTAAGCTTCAAACCAATATTACGACCAAATTTCTTGAGAACCTCCCTTAAATTCATATGAAGAGATTCAAAAACTAAACATAAATGATTCCGATACTTGAAGTTAGAAAGAAAACGGACACAGTGCCGCTTGTCTTCAAGGTCAGCACCAACTAACTTCTTTAGAATGACCAACTCTTCCATGCCCGCCTTATACCTACGTGACAAAAGAAAAAGATCAAAATAAGGTACATAAGATCTTGGATACTCACAGGCAAAAGCCCACATCACACAAAACCAGGGAGACCTAGAATTACCCACATTGTTTCATTACTACGTATGATTTTTATTGCTACTTCTTCAGGGTCACCTGGTTTAGCCTTAAGATCCTTTGCACGAACTACAGTTGAGAAGACGCCTTTCCCATGGGCAGCAATAATTTCATATCGGCCATCAAGTGTTTCTCCAAAACGGTAGCCTGCAAGTGAAAAAGAGACAATAAGGGAACTAAGTAAACCATACAAAGAAGGTCAAAATTATAAAATAGATCAAAGAAATAAACATTAATCTGGCAGACGAACATGTTTCCAGTACAACAGTACATTTTTTGGTTATAAAACATCTTCTTTTCAAGCGTACGTGCTTAAATCAAATAGTGCAGGAATATGTATTACAACCCTTAAAAGACCAAGATATACAAATTTGCATGTGCTCATGCATGCATAGGACTTGAAGAAAAACTAAGTATATAGGTGACTTTGCAGGGGCGGAGCCAGGAATGAAGGGTACGGGGGGCAAAAATTTTTAAGATTGAATATACGAATAAAATTTATATATAACTAGAAAAGCTGTAATATAACGTTTCCTATTACAATTGTACCCGACGAT
>CAIGRL010036145.1:0-12756 GCA_903798325.1 Fraxinus xanthoxyloides
AGGGGGAAGACGATGTAAAATTAATTTTGATGATTGAAAAATTACTTTTGGTTGTTTGAAAGATTTAAATCAGCAAAAAATAAAAGATTTAGGACTAGAGTTGCAATTATCACTTTTTAATTTTGGCTTAATTTGACGCCTCCTACTAACGAAATTGGACATGGTTCCTACCTCAAAGATGCTTGCTTATTGTACATAATTATTTACGTAATGTTTCACATAATCATGATGTGTCAAAATGTAAGTGATAAAGTTAATTAGTTGATTTTTTTTTTTGGTGGACGTAGAAAGCCGCAGCCACTACCCGTGAGTGAGCACTAGGTAAACCTCGCTCCAAATGTAGTAACCGACAAACCACACATGAGAGATAAACTGCATTAGACAAGCCCGGTACGACAGGGTAATTAATTAATTGATGTTTTGATTCAATAAAAACTCGCTACATCATTTATTGATAAACTATTATATTAATTGTTATGTATACGTAGCATAATCCAAAATAAATATTTTATACAATTCTAGAATTTTTAAATTTTACATTATTAATGCTAGACAAACTTTCAAGTAAANTACATAATTATTTACGTAATGTTTCACATAATCATGATGTGTCAAAATGTAAGTGATAAAGTTAATTAGTTGATTTTTTTTTTTGGTGGACGTAGAAAGCCGCAGCCACTACCCGTGAGTGAGCACTAGGTAAACCTCGCTCCAAATGTAGTAACCGACAAACCACACATGAGAGATAAACTGCATTAGACAAGCCCGGTACGACAGGGTAATTAATTAATTGATGTTTTGATTCAATAAAAACTCGCTACATCATTTATTGATAAACTATTATATTAATTGTTATGTATACGTAGCATAATCCAAAATAAATATTTTATACAATTCTAGAATTTTTAAATTTTACATTATTAATGCTAGACAAACTTTCAAGTAAAGAGAATATGACAGGTCCCCTAAGGTTTTTGGACCGTCTCTAAATTACCGTAGCAAATCATTTACGATAATATAGCTACCATCACAAACAATGTGTTTTTTTTTTTTTTTCACAACTACGAAGGCTACAAGAAATGTGTTTGCCATCATAAATAATATAATATGAATTAACATATTGACAAGGTTTTTGGGGTTGAAAAAGTCTAATTTAAAAAAAATAATTGCCTCCATAAATTATTTTATTTTATTTTATTTTATCTTAACGTAGACTACGCGGAATCATGTTGACAAGTTGCCCATTTCTTTAAGATGAGCAGATTTCTTGTCCGCACCATTCATGACAAAGACTAATAACACAGAACAAACGATAATGGCGATGAAATTTCTTCGAAGAAATCGTCCATTTCCCGTTTGACCCAAGACCAAAAGGCCAAATCCAACTATTCAAAGTCTATCACCCACCCCCATCTTCACATATATGTGCCAATTCCCCTCAACCAACCTCCAATCCAAAATCCATACTTTCTGAAAGTTGTGGAAAAAAAAAAAAAAAATCATGGACAGGGAACAAGAAGAAATACAGTTTATGGGGTTCTTTGGAATCTTCAAAGAATCATTCAATATAGTTGCTTCATGGAGAAAAATTTTCAGCCAAATAACCATAGCCTTAATCATCCCTCTATCCTTCATCTACTTAGCCCACATCCAAATTTCAGAGCTTCTGTTTGCAGATATCATGCACGATGAATACATATTGGATAGAACTCCAGTGGGCACCTCTTCATATAATAAAATTTCGAGTATTTTATCATCTGAATGGACCGCCTTTATTCTGTTCAAAATTGGCTACGTGATTTTCTTTATAATTCTTGCCCTCCTTTCTACATCTGCTGTGGTTTATACAATAGCCTGTATTTATACTGCCAAAGAAATTAGCTTCAGAAAGGTCATGAGTGTGGTTCCAAAGGTTTGGAAGAGGCTTATGGTTACTTTCATATGGAATTTTATTATTCTTTTTGCATACAATTTCTTTGCATTCTTGATCTTAATCTTGGGTCTTGTTTTACTTGGATCATCAAAGAATGCTATGGTGACTTTTGCCTTACTTTTGTTAATAGTGTACTTGATTGGATCGGTATATATCAACCTAATATGGCATCTGGCAACAGTGATTTCGGTTTTGGAAGAAAGTTATGGCCTTAATGCCATGGCAAAAAGTAAGGCTCTAATCAAAGGAAAAATGGTAGTTTCTCTTTGTGTTTTTCTTGTATTAGGCCTTTGCTTAACAGGAATTCAGCTGTTTTTTAAAAATCGCTTGGTTATTAGGAAGGGAGATATTGCACTTGTAAACAGAATAGGGTATGGAGTTTTATGCGTATTTTTGCTGTCAATTCTTCTCCTGTTAGGCCTCATCATGCAGACAATAATCTACTTCATCTGCAAGTCGTATCACCACGAAAACATCGATAAGTCGTCATTAGCAGATCATCTTGGAGGGTATCTTGGAGAATATGTTCCTTTGAAGACTAAAGATGTTCAACTAGAGCAATATCAAGTTTGACATGGTATAGTTTTGATATGAATCTATTTGCATTGATATACATACAAGCTTGTACTATGTAGTGAATAAAGAACTATCGAACAGAAGAGCTTAAATTTTTTTTTACTTGTTTTTTTTGCGAATTATTGGCTGTCTTGCTTTATTTTACTTTTATTCTGTGTATTTTTTGTTTTCGTATAGTTAAATATCTTGGTCTAAAAGTTTGAGATGCAAAAAATAGGATGTCTTCAACTTGCCCCTCGTGTATTGGCTGATAACATTTGAAGTTGAACACGTACACAACTTCAATAAAAGGGGTCGATCATTGTTAACCTACTTTGGTCCTCAATTATCAATTTATAGTCAATTCTTATTTTAGGTTGACAATCGGTGTTACTTATGTGATAACTCTCTTTTTCGAGATAAGTTAATCCAATTTTTTCCTTTGATCCAACTAGATCTCTACAAAATATTCGAATCGAAAAATGCCATGCAAAACTAGAATATTGCAAAAGATCGCACCAATTGTAGATTTATTTCTCTCTCTTGTATGAGTTGGTGATGCTTATTATTTGAGCTATAAACATGGTTTATCTTTTGTATAATAATGAATCCCAAAAATATTTACACCTAATGATATATTTTTGGAATGCACAAAAATAATAATTTTATTATGAATTTGAATCCCTACACTTAGATTATGTGTTACATGAATTGAAAAGTGTGAAATAGAACTGCGTAGAGAAAAACTGGGGCAACTTTTTGTTTCAGCATATGCGGATGCGGATGATCCGGCAATAGGTCCACCGCCAACCCTGCACGTTAAAAGTTTTCTAATTCAGATTTATGGTTATAGATTTATATACAAATAGACAATTTGAAGATTAAAGTGTACCATTGTTTGTGTAAAAATTTTGGTGTGATCCGAATTTCTTGTTGAAGTAATTGAAAAATTCTAATTGAAGTGCACATAAAGAAGAATTCAATTTAGAGTACTATTGGATCCTATGTCAAGATGAAATTCTATTTTGGAAGCCATTGAGAGTTGACAATTGGTATTGGACTTGAAAAAGAGTTCGAAATGAAAAACAACTATGAACAAAAAAAATGGACAGAATGCCTAGCGTTGCAGCGCCAGGGATAGGGCGCTGGTGCCCCAGTTCGTTTTTCGGATTTTCTAGTTTTTCTCTTATTTTTTTTTTGTTTTGGACTCGATTTTTTAGCATCCTACTTCATTAACAACTCTATTAGGAAGGTTTGAATGTCCCCTACATGTTCCCTTTAAATATTAAGCTCTTCTATGCAATTTTATGAAGTGAGAATAAACTAAGAAAATTGATTACTAGCTTTGATGATCATTTTCATATTTTTTTATCTTCATTATTTGTGATGCAATAAAATCTTCTAATTTCTTTGTCATATTTATTAGTTTCTTTTATTCTTTTGCTTGTGATAATATATTTCATTATTGTGTCATATAATTTCAATATTTCAATTCGGTGGTTGGTTTCATATCAAGTGGTGTCGAACGATACGTGATCCTTGAATTCCCAACAATTGGTATCATAGATTCTCGGCATAATTAACCCAACAAGTGGTATCATAGCGATTTTGATATCTTGTTCGTTTCGCAACAAGTAGTATCGGAGCCTAAATTCAACAGTTCCGCAGAGCGCAATGTTTGATTTGTTCAAAGTTTTTGTTCGTGTGGCTTCCATGAAGTTGACATTCCGCTTTTGGATCAGAGTACTAGATTCTCATTAAGGCAGGTTAAGATGCATGCAGTATTCACATAACAGGATTTGGATGATGCATCGCTGAGAATTGACAAGATGCCTGCAACTTTGACCGATGAGGAGAAATTACGGAATGATAAGAAGGTAGTTTCTCACATTCATCTTCATCTATCGAATATTATTCTTCAGGATGTTTTTAATGAGGGTTCAGCAGCTGCTTATGGTTGAAGTTGGAGTAATTGTGCATGACTAAAAGTCTTACAAGCAAATTGTATTTTAAGCAACGTTTATACTCTCATTGAATGACAGAAGGAGGATCATTAGAAGATCACCTGACTGCATTCAAAGAGATCGTCGCTGATTTGGAGACTTTGAAAGTAAAGTATATAATGAAGAAGATTTGGTCGTAGTTATGGGAAACAACGCACCTTGTCGGCTTGTTGGAATTGGTACGATCATATTGAAGCTATTGGATGGGACAGTTAAAACATTTGGCTAGGTTCGACATGTTTCTAATTTGAAGAAGAATCTCGTCTCCTTGTATATCCTTGATTCAAAGGGTTATGAGTTCTTTGGTGGAGATTGAACTTTGAAGGTTTGAAAGGGTGCTTAGGTTGTATTGGAGAGACAAAAAATGTCTCAGTTATACATCTTGTAGGGTCGTGCAGAATCTAGAAGAGTCAATCAGCACATGTTCAGTGTCGTGGTGGATATTCAATTTAGATACGATACTTTTACGAGCTCGAAAATGGTCAGATTTGAAGAATACAGCTCAACTAAGTTCAGAAAATATGGGATAATGTGGCTTTGCCACCATCACCTGCGTTGCCATTGTATTCAAATTCTAGGGATAGACCGCAACAGTAAAAGGTATGTGGATGCTAATTTTGTTGAGCATGCTTTCAATATAGTAAAAGGTGTACAATCTAGTAAGGGGCATTCTTTAAATGCATTTGAGTTTGATTCTATTTTGGGGTGTGTTACGGCCTAATTTGGTAAATTTTAAAATCATAATGATTTTTTGGTAATCTGAGATAATTCTGCAGAGTAGTGCTTGAATTTATTGGAAGATGTGGAGTATTTTGTATTTGCTTGGAGAAATCAGTTTTGGTTATTGTTAAAAAGTCAATTCATTCCTCGCTGATAGATTTTACTTCTCTAGGTGGAGAAAATTTTGGACTTTTGTTCGTTGCGGTGGAATTCGTGTCAAAGTGAAGATTGATAGAAATTGGGAGTGACCCGAATTCATTGTTGAAGTAATAGAAGAATCATAATTAAAGTGCACGTCAAGAAGAATTTAGTTTGAAATACTATTGGAATCCTATGTCAAGTTGAAGTTCTATATTGTAAGTTAAAAATTGATATTCAACTTGAAGAAAAATTCGGGATGAAGAAAACAGCTTAGAAAAAAAAAATGGGCAGAATGTCAAGCGCTCGGAGGTGACGCCGTATCTGTTACGGGATTTTCACATTTTTCTTTTCTTTTTCGTTTTGGACCTGCTTTTTTGACATCTTACTTCATCAATAACTTTGCTACGAGGGTTTGGACATCCCCTACGTGTTCCCTATAAATATTAGACTCTTCTATATAGTGAGAATAGAGTGAGAAAAATAATTATTAGCTTTTAAGATCAATTATATATTTCTCTATTATTGTTCATGAGTCAACAAAATTCTCTAATTCCTCTGCTATATTTATTGTCTTCTTTTATTCTTTTACTTTTGATCTAATACTTCACTATTGTGCCATATAATTTCAACATCTCAATTCGACGGTTGATTTCACATCAAGTGATATCAAGCGATACGTGATCATTGAATTCCCAACAATTGGTACAAGAGACTCTAGGGATAATTAACACAACAATTGGTATCAGAACGATTCTGTTATTTTGTTTGTTTCGCAACAATTTGCTTGTCCCAACCACATAGGCAAATGTGTTCTCCTTTTTCCTTAACCTTTATGTGTGCACATGGACAGTCTCAAACAATGAAGAGGTAGCATCTTCTTGTTCAGTTCCTTTTGCTATATAGTCCATGTTTGGTACACATTAAAATTTTCATTCTTATTCTTCTAATAAAATAATATTTTTCATCACATCAATAACTTTTCCTTCTTTTTCAATTATATATTTTCCATCAATCTACTATTATAAAATACATTTTTCCAAAATAACGTGGCTCAAACACTCCCATAGTAGTTTATGACCCAGTGGTTGTTAAGTGTAACCAACCTAGTTTCTTCAGCAAATTCCCTTAACTACAGTGCTTTATCCAATGAATTGTGAAAGACAAAGCAAAAACCCTATTGGCAATAATATAATGCTAGAATACCACATACCTGATACAAACATATGGGAGCGATTAATATCTCAGAAGTATAGGGTATGAGTATGCTCTTCCCTCTCTGAAGTGAATATAAACATTGCCAACCTGCCAAAATACAGGATATGAATGTTAATATGATCGAAAAGCAAGAAGACTGAAAATGCCAAAAGAATACCACACGAATGAGTCAAGGGAACTTGCCATGTGGTCAGCCAAATTGTCGCAAATGTTCAAGCTTTCAATCTCTCTATACATGTTGAGCTCCTCAAACAAGTCCTCATAAAAATCCTACAACATCAACAGAAAGAAAATAACCATGCCATTAAATCCCACAATGCACCATCCATAGAAAGATATAGTGAACAGATACAACACCCATATAATCTCATAGGATCAATCATCATCATGAAATAAACTGTGAGACCAGTTTGAATCTTAAATTTGCCAAAAATGCAAACGAGAAAGGTCATAGAAAATGAAGAAATGATATAGTGACCAAGTAATCTTCAATAAAAACCAAATGTAAATTTAGATTTCTCAAAATTAGTCATCCCAATATAGGGGAAAAAGAAATCTAAAGTGACAACCAGATCCGAAACAACTTTAGTCAACCAAAGAAAATAATCCTACAACAAAACTAGAGTTAAAAACAGTAAATAACCCTTTGTTAAAAAATACAAAGAAACCTTGGTTCAACCTCATATTCGACTAAAAAAAGCATACCCAACTTTTCCAAAATCATTACTATCAACTAATAACCCTGTACCATGGCTTAATTATAGTAAATCGTTTCCGCAACATATTAATAACATCAATTAAAACAAAAATAGGAATCTCTAAAACTAATCTTTCTCCGAAAACTGGCTTTACCCCAAAATGTTCATGTATATCTTCGGGATTGATTGGCACGCGCCGATCTTGAAGTAGAAGGGATAGTTAACTTGATCCTTCTCCATCCCAACGATCGATGTCAAATGCTCTGCCATTAGAATTTTGTGAGAAAATGACAGAGATGACCCGTATTCTGAGGGGCACGATAGGAGACAGCGGAGAGGGCTTTGGTGGCATCAGCTTGGCACCGTTCGTCGTTGAGAGTCTGCTGTCACGGACCGATCATCATCGGAGTTTAAATGTATGGGATCGGAGTTCAAAAGTTCGTTATATTCTAGGTTAGAAATAGGGGTTTTCATTATGAGAGAGAAATTGGGCTAATGGGGCTGTTTTTGTATAATGTGGACCTTTTTGCAACGGTCAACCAATGTTACGAAAAATTAAATGCTTGGCAACAGTAACGAACATTGCAGAAAACTTTATATTAATAGTTTCATTTTGCGACACTCACTAAACATTTTAAAAGGCTAGTTTCAGCAATAGGTATTGAACGTTGCTATATGACGAACTTTTAACAAGAGTCAATAAACATTGCAGAAAAAACTTTTCGTAACATTCAATGAACATTTCAAAAAAATGACATTAGCAACATTCATTTAAAAATTGTGGTCAGATCACAATTATGTTAATCAATGGCAACATTCAATTATTAGAATGTTGCGATGAATTCCTTTTGCAACACTCAATTAACAAATGTTGCCATTTGTTTGTTGCAAAATGTCATTTTTGTTGTAGTTGAAGATGAATGCATAACTTATATAATTTAGAAGAAAAGTTGAGTACACATTGAATATAAAATTACAATCAACAAATTGCTTTTACTTAGACAAGATTTTATCTTCCCAAACTCCCTGATTTTCTTGCTCAAAGAGGAGCAAAAGGGAAAATGGATATTTGGAAGGGAGATATTTGAAAAGCATACCTTCCTCCTCTTAGACGGTTAGTATTTATAGATTTTCTTTGAGGCTTTGGGGACAATTGGCTCATTCTAGAAAGTAACAAATGGCGGTCACTCAATGGCGGGTTGATAGCTCATTATATTATGTATTTACGTATAGTTTGTGTTTTATATTCATTAGTTATGAAGTCATGCTTTAAGAGTATCTTAAAGAGACTCTTTATGTACAAAATACTCTCTATTTTAAAGAGCTAATACTTAAAAAGTAAGCTACAAGAGACTCAAGTTTAACTTTTAAAAAAAATAAAAATAAAAAGTGGGTTTGGTTCTCCAAATTTAAAGAGTCAAACTCACTCTCTATTCACAATGTACAATTATCATATTTAATAAGTCACATATAAATTAATTAGTCATACACATTTAAATTAATTGATCATTGACATAAAAAATTATGTTAAATGAAATATGAAAGAAATCAATAATTACTTCTTGAGAAATGCAAAATGAAAGGCCAACATAGAAAGCATTATTGGAGTAAATTAAATTTTTGACTATCTAAGTTTATTGATGCTCTCTATAATGCATAAGTTACTTTTATAATAAATAAGGAATCTTTTGGAAATACTCTAAGTACATATTTTTCATGTACGTTAACAACGATTTTTGTCAACCTGGAATTCTATGGGAATGGCTCGCCTTTCTTTCCCACAAGCTTTCATTATCCTCGAGTATTTTTAGTTTTCGCCTGTAAAAATGGGGTCGACTCGTATGTTCTTTTCAATAGGTGTGTGTCAATATTTTTTTCTCTCAATAAACAATCCCCTAAGTTTGAGCGTAATTATTTATATTTATGCTACGAACTTGAAGTTTTGTTCCTTTAGAATTTTTTATACATTTAATGCTTATTAATGTCGGATTAAATGGAGCATTTTTAATCTTTACTTAACGTGTGATTAGAAGCATCCTTTTCACTTGCTCCATTTAATGTGCAACAATGTTATTCATGTTTGCCCAGAGTTTTTTGCTAGTATGAATTTTAATATTCGACGGTTGAGATTGTTTGATTAATTTTTATTGATGGCTAATAGTGAGTGTGTTGGGATTCAATGGCAAGGACGTGTTTTTGAAAACTACGCATACGTCATGCTATCAATTGCTTATATTCTTCCTTACTACAAGTAATGTGTTCTTGTATTCTCCTCGTTGCTGATTCTGAGGAGAGATCGTTTTCTTCTCTGATAATCATTTTAAACATTTTAATGATCTTTCATAACCATTACTGAATCCATCCTATTTCCCTGATAAATCATTTTTAGCTCTCATGTAACCATCTCATACACTCGAGCGAGTTACTGGGATTAACCTAGTTTTCCTTCTGCCATGCTATGGTCAAACATCTATGACTCTGATGTTAGTGCATATGATTCAGAAGCCGACAGAGAATGATTCAGAAGCTGTCAAAATTTGCTATGTTTTTTGTATCTTCCACATATGTGCATCTAAGGAAGATTTCCTATGGTGGAAAGGTGGTGGATCGGAATTGCTGCTGTACCATGAGCTATCAAGAAATCACGTTCCATTTCACCAAACTTGATCCTACCAAAATGCCTTTGGTCTGCCTTTCCTCTTGTAGCTCAAGCGATCCTCAAAGTTAGGAACAATGGATGAGTCGAGCAGTTTAGTTTGCAAAACATGTCTTCTTTGCAACCTTTCTTTATATTAATGAGAAGTTTCTATTTTTTCATTATATTTTGTCCACTTGAGATCACAGTAAGAATTTAACTAATCAAACAACTTCGTTGAGTTCGTACAGTAAGAATTTACATAATCAGCCAATTTTATTAAGTTCGCATTTCATTGATAATACGCTCTCAGGCAGGCCAAGTTCTGTGGTGAGGCGGATGAGGCCTGCGCCTCGAGCCCAAAACTGGAGGGGGCCTATTTTTTGCCCAATTTTTTATTTTTTTATTTTTTTATGCCCAATACCGGATGGCCCTCATCTTTGGCCAACTATAATTTTCTTAATTGGAAAATGGAAAAACGGAATCAATTTTCATTCTTTCATTCAACATGACTCCAACCGCGATGTCGACGCCGTATCTTCTTGACCGACGACCAGTCGACCTCGTCGTCGCGACTCCTCTATGTCTCCTTCCCTTCCCTTCACTCTTTCACAAACCACAAGTTTCACATATTTCACAACTTTTTTCAACCTAAATGGCACTGTATGAGTCGCGACGCGACACCACGACTCCCTCGTCCTCCGATTAGTTGGCAATCCATAGTTGAACCCTGAACAACAAACCTACATCAGAAATTCAAGAAAATAAAGCCTTTTTGTGGATTTTTCATCACATGCACTGTCGGACAATTTGAAAATGGTACCTTTTTGTTTTTCATCACTTTTAATTTTTGTTATCAAGTATTCACTGTGATAAGGGTTTTTGAATCGGTGTAGTATTTATGATGATTAATTGATTTTTATTGACTGAGATTGTCTTTTCTTGGGAAATAATGGCCATTGATGCTTTAAATTTCGAAAAACTGCTTAAAGTTGGGTGGAAAAATTGGTTCTGCATTTAGTTTTGCTTCAGCAGAGCCATAAAGGTCCATTTTTAGCTGTTTATGAGTGTCTTATTCAACTGTTTCTGAATTTTCATTTTAATCTGTTGTTCTTATTGTTCGTTTTCCCCTCTTGCTGTAGCTTTTAATTGACTATTATATGATTTATTTCAAATTTTTACCCATTTTTGGACCCTCATGTTGATGACTTTGCTTTTGATTCCTCATTCCTAAATATTTCTTTTCCTATGTGATTTTGTCCCAATGAAATGTTAAATTTTTATTTCAGACTTGTGAGATGTGACGATGGAATTTTCAAGAGTATGAATTGTGATTGCATAATTTTCGTCGAAATTCTACTTCTTAGGTAAGTGATGGCTTGCCCTAACTTGTTATTGAATATATTAAAGATGATTGAAGCATTGCGGACTTATATAATTGTGGCATGATCGGCTTATGTGATTGGTTATTGTATATAATCAATTATACATGCATATGTAGTAACTATTTTGTTCTTTATATTTGTTTTTTTTATTTTACTGATAAGTTTTAAATTAACAATAGATTGCATAATATACTATTGAATTTTGTATTTAAGTTGATTTTGGAGGACCTACTTTATAGATCTCGCCTCGGGCCCCGAAAATTACAGAACCAACCCCGCTCTCAGGTACATGCCATTTCAAGGATGTTTAAGTGGTTCTCCATCCTCTAATGCAAGCTTATATGTTCCTAATACAATAACTTCGATTAATGTATATGGTCATATCCACTTTAGACCTAGGAGCTCATCTCTTTTCTATGACAAATACTTTCTTTAGCACCAAGTCCCCTACTTTGAATCTTTTCTTGCTAACATCGGAATAGAAATATCTTTCCATCTTTTTCAGGTATACGATGAGCTTAATATGAGAGTCCTTTTGTTTTTCCTCTATAAGGCCTACATTCGCATTTATAGCTTCTTTGTTTCGTTCTTCATCATATCTGTTTGTCCTTGTCGAACTTACACTTATTTCAACTGAAACCATATTTTCCATCCCTTAAGTTAATGAGAAAGGGGAGTAGCCATTTACGTGGTGGTGAGATAAGACTATAAAATTTACGATAGTTCATCAGCTTATAACCCCTTGTCGTATCCATCTTACTTTTTAAGATGCTTTTTAGTGTCTTATTTACTAAATTTATTTGTTCGTTAGCTTGAGGGTAATATGGAGTCGAGAAGTGCCTATATATCCCCAATTATTTGTATATTGCTTTCAACTGTTTCCATTGGAATAGTGTACATTATTCGAGGGACTCAGTACTCCGAACGAACATATTATATTTTTTTATATGAATTTGAAAGTATTAGCCTAGGCGATATTTATTCTACCCAATTAGTGTATTCAGGGGCGGATCCAGCACCCGATGAGTCCCGGTAGCTGCCCGTGCTGGATCCGTCGGGAAGAGTTTTTTTTTATGTTGACAATGAATAATATTTTTAGGTTATATAACTGATAATTCTTTTTATTTTCAAACATTTCTTCTAGCTTAATTAGTTAGAACTCCCATATTTATATGGGAAATTCCGGGTTCGAGATAGTTTTAGTTTTACATTTTTCACTAAAATCAATGGAATGGAGGGAAGGGAAGGGATTTGAACCTTGAAAATGTCATTCAAATTAGTTGAACTTGACCACTATGACAATTCTTGAATTTGGTATAAATTTTACCGTGATAATATATTATATTTTAGAGGTTTTAATGCAATTAAAATTCGAATCCATGTTCTTCCTTTGAATTATACAAAATTTGGTCACAATATCATTTGGTGAATATGACTAATTTGTAACACAAAATTATATATATTTAATTTG
>CAIGRL010036158.1:0-15254 GCA_903798325.1 Fraxinus xanthoxyloides
TATGACTTTGTGCTATTTGGTCACTGATTTCCAGATTCATCCAACTTTCATCATTTTTATTAAATCTCGTTCCTCTTTGTCCTTTCTCATCCAATACTGAATTCTTTCCTCAATAAACAAAAAAAAGTCAAGCATCCACCTCATACAATTACTCCCAAACACCACTTTTGATGACCTAAATAATTGCAACATTTACACTTACCATTGTGCATTTTCTCATACGAACTTCTCCATTCTTGGCCATTCATTTATCTTCTATCTCAATACAACAACATGTGGAGGTTATATGAAGTTGAAGAAGGTTGATGGAAGTTAAGGATTTGAATACAAGTTCAAACCATTCCCCTCCAATCTGCCTCTAGTATCTTGTTGGTCGAATCAACCCACACAAATGACCCACAACTTATTTTTCAACATCTTCCACTTGCACGTGATGGACTTGATCCGAACAATATGTAACAACTAATATCACATATCAATCTTTCTCGAGATCTATCTCACAAATTTCATACAAGCAAATTGAACATGTGATCAACAAGTACACTAAAGAGCTCATCATATCATACACCTGGTACGAATATACAATATCTTTATAAGATGAACATCGCATCTTGCTATACCTTATTTTTCAACTTCTCTAATTCAAGTATTTTCAATCTCTCTAATACTAATGAAACATTAGTTTCACCATACTCGTATATTCTCATTTGTGTCCCCATAGGGCTAAAAAGCAATTGCTTATTGGTAAAAACAATCTTCATTTCCTACTCGAATTCCTCAACTTTAATCAGTCGCTTACCTAAACATGTCCCAATAAATCAAAGCAATCATAGTTATTGATAACATGCTAAACTAGTAACACCAAAAATAGAACATTGAGAAATAATTAAAAAAAAAATGTCACAAGGATATATAAGATTATTTAAACCTTGGGGTATCACACAATGAGGGTGTAGCCGTCTATTCACTCGTTACAACAGTCTTTTAGGAGCACTATTCATCTTCCACTGATAGACAGAATAAAACAGATGTTCAAAATTGAATTTTCACAGAACATTTATATCTTTTGTTCCATATGAACCGAATCATGCATACCACTGACGTCACACGCTTTCACGATGAAGAGTCGAACAACATGCTCGTGGTCTCAGTTTGAAGGTTAAACCAAAGCAATCGCAATAAACTTATCAAAACAATTCACCTTGCAAGTCTATAAAGGTAATATTTATTGAAATTATTCCGCATAGCCTCCTTTCCTTGGCACATTGCATAAATTAATTTGAAAAAAAATTGCAGCATTATTTCCCTTTTCTTAACCTTAACACAGATACGTCCCTTCTGTGATTGAAAACTGCAGGATTGAAGCGAAAATGGGAGGAAAGTGACAGAACTGAGCTACAAAACTTCAACTCATATACTACATAAAAGAACCTAAACTTTAATTCGTCCACATAGGCGCCAGTATGCTCCAGGGTGGAAGAGAGATTTCTCGAAAACCCAAATATCGCGTACAAGAACCTGGATAAACATGCGAGACATTAACTGTAATTTTAAGGGGAAAAAAGGAATATGTAGTGGCAATTACAGTCTCAATTCTCAGCTATATTTAGGCTATGAAGGAGAATTCAATAAAATTGCAACTGTAGCATCGACCAAGAACTTGGGCTGTTTAGCACCTTCGTAGCCCCTAAAAATTAAGAATATGCATCCGACTCAATGCACACATAACCATCCACTGGCATTCAATCTTCACGTCATACTATTTTTATTGGTTCACATTGTGAGGACAACAGCAATCACTTCCCTATTTTTATGATGCTTTCACCCACACAAGCACCCGAATAATTGCTTTTCTTGTTTTAGAAAGATTAGTTTATTCTTCTACCTGCATGCCAAATTACTATAGAAGCATTTAAATATTTCTTTCAATATCAATTGGCATTGTGTAAAACCATCATCTAGAAAGATCTATCTAATACTTGGTTCAGGTGGTATAGATGGAAAGAGACCAAGTAAAACTGGACGTTAAGGACCCCTAGGGTAAGGAATGTGAATGGAGAAACAAAAGGGATGGATTATTTTACTCATTCTCACCACTTTTCTGTCCTCGACAAATTTATAAGGTAGGGACAAAAGGCATGAAAGATTAAATTATTGATAAATATTGGTAGATGGAAAAGTTCGAAAAGAAAATGCTCTCTCCACCGTCCTATCTGGATCCCCCCTTTTTCTATCACGGCTCTACCTCACCCTTCCAAGACTTAGCACAGTTTTAACCACCCGGAGCAAAAACTAAGAGCAGCCATAGAGATTGCAACTACATCGCCTACCTCTTTATTTTTATCTCCTGCAACAACAGCTCCATTTGAATCATATGCCTCAAACTTCTGCGAAGACATAAAAGATAAGAGTATGTTTAAGATACTTCACACATAATTGATGAAGAATTAAAAAGTGAATTAGACGAATAAGGCCAACAATTGGGTGGCTAGCACCACCAAACCCAAAAGAAAGGACAAAAAAACCCCCAACGTCCATGTAACTGAATTGAAATGGTCAAAAAAAAAACTGAAGAGAGAAGAAAACCTCTAACAACATAGACCATTTAAAAAAGGATGCAAAATGAAGTAATCTAAAAAGAGAAAAGAACAAAATAATATTACTTTACCATCTAAGTCCTATCCAAAAAACTAAAAAAATAAATGCTTTCTCCTCTTATCTTAAAAAAATTTCGCATTAGATACTGCAGAAGCCCACAAAATACATTTCATGCCTCAGTGTCTTGTTGCAATGGTCGAACGAGTACAAGATTCTACTATACAAAATGGTTACTCTCAACACAATAGTTGTTGCTATCATTCGTAAATGACCATCTGAATGAGCTACAAACAAATCGCATGATTCATATATTAGAAACTGTACCTGTTTAGTCAGAAATTCTAGTGTAAGCTGTATAAACACCTTACTCAGGTCATTCCGATCAACACCAATCTGTAAAAAATAGATGTACGTTAAAGTGTTATAAAAAGGTGGCAGGTTAATCATGAGTTAGGCTTCATACAAGGATTAGCCATGGTCATTAATTAATTCATGTTGTTGAAGAGAAATACCAATCTGCCAGACAGAGCGGGAAGGAAAAGAATTTGTGGCCTTGAAGGATGGATATCTCAACAGACTAGAAATTTAAATGAGTGGTCAAATCAGAATGCTGGCCTCTGATCAGTCCGTCACTGGTAAATGCATTGGCCGAAAGAAAGCAATAAGTGGAGAAATGGGAAAATACCAATGTTATGGAAACCGTACAGGCATTATCAACCGGAAAAATCGGGAACCAGGTCGGAATCTGGTCTGATTACATATTGAAAACCTCTTCTTAGAAAACTGGTGCTGAACCCTCCAAAAGGTCGGTTAAACCTTGAAACAGTCGACTCGGACATGGTTTTCCCAAGTTGACAAGTTCTTTAGTTTGGAAAAAACAAAGAAAAGGCAGGACAATTCTTCAAGCTATCTGAGTTTTTCCAGAAATTTACTGTACCTTCTGCTGTAACAGAAAGGTGCTAACTGCTTAATTTCTCCTTTGTTTTCTTTTCCTCTTTATAATTTTTCCCTTCCTCTTGCTGAAAATTTTTTTGCCCTCAACTATCGGCCACACAGTCTCAATTTACCCTAATTCTTCAAATGAGTAACTGAAGGGGCAGAATACTTCTCATTTAAAAAAACGAGGCTGTGGTCCATTATAAATGAAGATTTACTTCTGTTTTAAAAATGAGGAAATTCTACTTTCTTTTTCCTTTTGAGTAGTAAAAGTAAGATTAAGTTACTTAATTATCTTTATAATATATTGGCTAATTGCACTATTAAGTTAGAATAGTTGGACAGCATATTGGACTTCAACATTATTTGTAATGTTTTATGATAGATATATTTAATTACTCTATACAACCAGTTTGAACACGATTAAACCTTTCGACCCTTGACCCTAATTCTTTTCCAGGTAGATGCCCAATTGAGTTTTCAAAACATTGGAAAATACTTCATCAGGCCTGCTTTTAAGTTGCTTGATACATGCTTGTATATGATACCAGACTTTGCTAAACTTGGAGAAATGGTATAAAAACAACAAAGGAGCTGTGAACATACACAAGGAACTGCATAAAAGGAAATGAAGCAATAATTTATTAAGAGAAATGAAAGATGTAAACGATGAAGGAGTTCATTGAATCCGCCAAACTTCATTAGAAGAGGCCAAATTAGCAACCCACCTGAGCCTGTCTTTACTTTATAACACAGGATAAAGAGAGAGATAGACTGCCCTCCAGATGATGACAAAGTATTTATCTTATTTCATCTTTCACTGATACTTACCAGTCGAGCTCGCAGAGTTCGTATTTTAAGAACAGGTTCCACTAGTTCCCAGTAAACATGGCTCCAAACTGTTCCTCTTTGCTTGATCTCATTCTTGAGGGCCTATCTTGAAAGAATCGAGTGCCAGAAAGTAGTGTTGAATCAGGTTTATAGCAGTAAGTTGATAGCAAATGACAAGAAACGAACTGACACAATATATCCAATGAGGCAGCATTTATAGCATATATGGTACAGATCAAAGAACCTACAGAGTACATGTTCTCCGTTACTGTTTTCCTCAATAGTCCTTTGTCTCCATTGGCCATTTGGGTGTTTATCTGAGAAAAAATGAAAGATTAAAGAACAAAAAGAGGAGATAGCGAAATTTTAAAATATGAATGAGATTGTGTTATCTACTTATATTCAAGATGACGAAAGCAAACCTCTTTGTATAAATCAATAGCTTCATTGTAGAACTTCTTTTTTGAATACCCATACTTCCTTAATTTCGAAATTGCATAAGCACTTTTCAGCTGCACAAGCAAACTCATAGGATCACCAACGAAGTAAACAAGGAACCTCAGTATCTTCTGCTAAAAATCTCAAATGTCCTTTAAGATTTCCCACTAAGGTAAACCAGGAATTGAATCTCTTGGTATTTGTTCCATTTCAGTCTCAGTTGCTCGCAAGTTCAATTTTCAGGTACCACAGAAATGAAAAATATATCATTTCATCTTCTCCTAAAGAAAATTTCCTACAAAATTTGTTGCATGTGTATACCTCCAGAATGATATCCTCTTTAGTTCTTTTCCAACCATTTCTGGTGAACCATCTGCATCCAAGGAGGAAAAATGAATTTGAGGTTACAAAAGAGGAGAAATCACAGGTGTAATGCTATGTATCTATCAAAGGCAACTTCAAAATGTGTGCCAATGTAAAAATACTCAATAGCAAATGCCATTTAAGTTGAACGAATGTGAACATTCAAAATCCATTATCCAATTTTTTTAATACAGCCCTATTTGGTTGGACCGTGGATTAAAATCTTGATAAAAATCTAAGTCAAAGTCAACAATTAATTTTAATTACACATTTCATAGGACTCAACTTTTCAACCACACTATTTTTTTTTTTTTATATAGATAATCCAAAAAATTTATTAATCAAAGAAGAATACACAGAAAGTGTATTATCAACTTAAACAAGAAAGAAAAGACATGAAGTTAGGCAGTCCCTCTATATGATTATCAGCCGCGGCATTAAACCAACTATATAAAGTCAGATAAAAGAATTCTCTAATTTACTCTATAATCCGAGTTTAGTCTTTAAAACATCGATTGTTTCTTTCTCTCCACACACACCATATAATACTTCCCGGGATAAGATTCCAAACAAGCTTGCTATCTTTATCACGAAACTTTCTCCTCCATGCCCGCAACACGTCCTCTAAACTTCTAGACAACACCTAATCTATATGTTGAGAAGCCAAAATATTATTCCACATCCAACGAACACCGTTACAGTGAATGAACAAGTGGTCATGCGTCTCCCCATCACACCAACACATGGCACCACTCAGTTATATAAAACCCTTTTCTACGGAGGTTATCCATCGTTAATGTCTGTCCCATGACAACTGTCCACAGTAGAAACGCGACCCGTGGAGACAATTTATGTTGCCACACCATCTTCCAAGGAAATGAAATCTCTACAGATCCCAAAAGAGATTGAAAATAAGAGCGAACTGAAAAAACACCATTCCGTACGAACCTCCATCGACTACGATCACCATCTCCAACCTGCATATTCACCTCATACAAATAGGTTAAGAACGGTGCATAATCATCAAATTCTCAATCCTGCAAACCACTCTGAAAAGTAATATTCCAACTGCGACTCCCATTGTGGATGGCTAAAACGTCATTCACCATAGCTGAGGACTCCGTAGAAATGCGATGCAGGAGAGGAAATCTCACCTTAAGCGGTATATCTCTACACCAACAGTCATCCTAAAAGCTGATATTATTTCCATTCCCTACAACAAAAGCCAATCCGTCCTGAAGGTCGTTCCAACCACGTCGAATATGCCTCCACAAACTCACCCCGTAAGACCCACGACCCTCACCCGAAAACCAGTCCTCCTCCATCACTCCATACTTCGCTCCAATGATTCTCTCCAGAAGCTCTCCTTCTCCACTCCAAACCGCCACAACCATTTGCCCAATGGTGCATTGTTAAACAAAATGAGCCTCAATCCGAGGCCCCCCATCTTCATAGGAGAGCAAACAACTCCCCAATTAACCAAATGAAGTTTCCTCTCCTCTCCCAACCCTGCCCAAAGAAAATCTCTTTGAATCTTCTCTAATCTATTTGCCATTGCAACTGGAATAAGAAACAATGACAAAATAAGTAGGGATATTTGATAGAGTATATTTAACGAGAGTAAGATGACCTCCCTTCGAGAGATACATACGCTTCCACCCCCGCTAACCTCCTTCTACCTTTTCCACAATAGTATTCCAAATATTAATACTTTTAAATCGCGCCCCTAAAGGAAGTCCAAGGTAAAACATCGGTAACTGCGCAACCCAACTACCCAAAATAACAGCTAGTTCCTCCACATTAGTGACCTCCCCTACTGAAATAACCTCGAATTTCACCAGATTTATCTTCAATCCGACACCGCTTCAAAGCATGAGAGTAACCGGCATAAGTTCTTGAATCGCTCCTCATCTGCGTCACATAAAATCAGTGTGTCATCAGCAAAAAGCAAGTGGGACACCGTAAAACCCTTAATCAAATTCTCATGCCTCGCTTTCTCAAGCATTCTACTAAATGCTTCCATTACAATAACAAACAACAATGGAGACAATGGATCCCCTTGCCTCAACCCTCTGCTGCTCCGAAAATAACCCTCGGGGGTACCGTTGACCAGGACTAAGAATGAAACCATAGAGATACAGAACTGAATCCAATTGTACCACTTATCCCCAATTTCAGCTACACATTTCATTAAACTTTATTAAAATCTCATTTGTTTTATGAAGAATTATTTCAAAAAAAACTACCAAAAGTACAGTTGACTGAGCATGTATGGGTGGGGCTTATTTGATGCTTATAAGCAGGGGAGAGAGAAAACATTTGAGGGGATACTTATTCTCTCTTGCTTATAAAACCAAATAAATCAAAACGTAGAATAGTTCCCCTAAAGTTCTTAGATTATTTTTCACTAGCTAACAAAAATTCCTAAATTTGTTTATGAAGTTCAATTTCAATCTAGAAAATATGTTGCTGAACATAAACAAGATTTAAGAGCAAAAACTCCCTCGTAAATTTTACAAACCTTTTCCAGAAGGATATTGGTTCACGAGGTGCATATGGCTCATATACAATTCCAGGACTCAACATGGAAACTTTAAGAGCCCCCTGCATACATGAAGGTCAAAAAAGGGGCAGTTTATTGCATAACACCCACATTTCAAAGCTAAAAAAGGTTATTTCATACATTCTACTGCTATTCAATCAGTAGTAAGAGACAAGAAGCTGAGAAAATGAGTTTTTGTCCTCGAATAAGATGTTACAAAACTCAAGTACATTGGAGTTGACCATAAAATTTAAGAGACTTATATTTTAATTGTTACTGATTTAGAAAATCGAAGGGAAACCCAATGCCCTGCCCTTCCATTCCATGGAAAAATAGAGAATGGGGGTAGAGCTTTTGGCTTTTTCCATATTGTCAATATACACTATGATCCACAAGAGAAGAAAATGCCATAGATACTTTCCTATTTTGTTATCATAATTACATTTCATTTTGTTCTCTAGCACATTGGCCCTTGGCAATCATATAGAAAGCCAAAATATATCTTTGGCTGCAAACGAATGAGCACCAATTTTCATGTCCTATAGCAAAACTACCAAAAACATAATTTGAGAACCTCGCGCTAAACAGTGAAAAATTTTACCCTGCTGGTCCATAAAATAAATTCAAAAATCTTCTTTACAGGTTTTAGAGAATTTAGAAACGCAACTAGCCAATTTTATTAATTCGAATTTATTTGGGCACTGAATAGAATCTCCATCGAATGCTCACACTAGGTTGAATTTCTGTATGTGAACCCCTATAGCAGCAGCTTAATGGTTACAGAGGTTATATTAGTCACATAAATTCGTTAAATAACTTAGTGTTTAACTTCGGTAAATAGCAACAGGGTAATGGTTATAGAGGTTATATTAGCCTTAGAGTACACAATACTCTATCCTCTTATGACTTATCTTTTCCTTTTTGTAGATTCAGATAAAGTGCCTCAGTCTTCTATTTTCATATTTTTCTTCACTCCCTCAATTAGATAAACCAACTGAGGTATATTAAACACATTCAGTATTTCAGAGTACACAATATCCTACATTGCTATTGGTAAATTAGTTAGGAAAAAAAATGGAAAAGAATTATTGCCCAGATGGAAGGAACAAGAGAAGCACAGTGGTCACTATAGAAGCTTTCTAAATTAACCACTGAGTACACTGTATGACAAAGGACCTTATTGACCTAATATACTTGAAGAACTAGTTTAGAAGCTACCAAGCACACTATCAGTGTAGTAAAATCTCCTATGTTGCACTTATGATTCAATAAAGACACAGCCACAAAAACCTCTCTAAATGTGCCAGATGTGCGTTTCCAGTGAGGCAATGCTACAAGAAAATGACTAATGGAATGATCCTACACCCCATTGATGACAAAATGGGTATTTTGTACAATTTACTGGAGTGGTTAGGTAAACATTTTTGTTAGATTATTCTTGTCTTAATTATATGTATAATCCACAACCATGTATTAAAAGAGTCGAGCTATAGATGTATGTATCAATGCATATAGATGTGCGCATGTGTGCATACAGATATATGCATCTGAATGTTTGCATGTTATCTTATCTTGACTGTAAAATATCTTGAGAACTTGAAGCTCTATCCATATCTTCAGTTCATAAGGAACTTCCTTTAAACTGTTGATTTTGAAGCCTCTATCAAACCAAAGCCTTAGGCATAAGGATACTAATAAGTATAACGTATGTAAGAGCACTAAATTCTTCCTAACCAACTTGACCATGATAAACTAACATCCTTCATACCACAATTCCCATAGATACCAGCAGTTATATTCAGCAACAGCCGCTACCTCGATTATGTTGTAGATACTCAGTAGGAAGATTCTCTTTCCACTTTATGGGTCCACCTTAAGCTATTTCGATGATCAAAGCCCACAACTTGACTAGACAAACAGACAAATGACCTACTTGTTTTTTTATCTCCAGCATTTTCAGCCATTGGCTTCATTGGGAGGCTCGCGTTTTTTACATCAGCTCCTCGTTATAGTAAATATTACCACCCTAAGCTCAATCATGAGATGTAATTGTGAATTATTTATTATTAGAATCATTAGTACCACGTGTCTATACATTCGTGATAATATTCATAACTTCCCTCAGTTGGAAATTTAATAATAGTTAATTAGGTAAACCTAAGAAACAAAAATAAAGGAAAATTTAGAAGTATTAAACCATATTTTTGTGCATCTATAGTAAACCGTCTAATTTAAGTCTCCATCATGGCCAAAGTGTAACTTTTGCATGAAAGTAAATGTATGTACTGTTCCACTAACATGGAGTTTCTTATATTGAACATTAGTACGTTTAGCCCCAAATAATAATAATAATAATAATAATAATCTTTAGACGACCAATTTTACTATTGATGAGGATGCTTTGGTTCCTTATATATAGTAATTGACCTTGAAAGTATCTGAGTTATGACATATTTAATCATCAATGTCTAAACATTCTCACCCATATGTAATTTCTTGTGATAACAGGAAATTCTATGTGCTATAAAATCAGAAAGCAATTGACCAGAACAATGCAATAGCTCAAAATACTCCATTTCTAGCGGAAAGAGTAGCATACCATTTTTCGGGCTTGCGGTGGAGCTTTTGCTTGCGTGGTAACTGACCTCTTACAACTGAGATTTGGTAATGTGGCAGCCTAAAAAACAGAGAAAAATGTGAATTTAAAGAATTGAAGGCTTAGAAACATGTAAAGAGTATGGAGGGAAAAAACTTTCTAGTTTATCCAGTATCTAAGAATTGGTGATGCATGAGAGCAAAGCACAACTCTATCAGATATTTTGGCAGCCATTCATTGTTTAACCAAACTCAACTCATACAAGATTTGTGAAAAGAAAAGTTGACATGTTCAATAGCCAAGTAATTAATTCCAGTCCAGAAACTTACCTCCATCAATTGACGTTCATCCGGATCTCTAAAAGTCCAAGGAAGCCCACAAGAGCCATTAGTTGCGCAATATGCAATGCTTCGATAAAAACCTTGAGGAACTAATAAAATGACCAAAAACCATGCCTCAATATCATAAATACTTCCATAAAGGGAAACAGACTGAAAAACACCCAGGGTATCCTAAACTGGTAGAATAAGAACAAGACTGCATAATTGTTATCAGATTAATATTGTACATTTATTATTCCATGGAAGAGCATTCTGCAAAAAGGCGCAAGAGGAATTGCTCCAACATTTAGAATCTGTTCACAAAAGCAAGGTAAAAAATAATGATGAAACGCTTCTTGTAATAACTTAATACATAAATACTTCAGAATGAAAAAAACGTATTTTATTAAAAGAAGACACACATTCTACATTGTAAAAATCAGAAAGAGTATTATTATTTTTTTCCAATTGAAGGTTTATATTATCTTTAATTATCAACTAGATATAAAGTTGAGCAAGCATTTCATTAAATATTTATAAATAACGAATTAAAGAATTAAAGCATAATCCATTAATAATTCCACTGGAATTTCAGTATCCATAAAAAATCTATAAATCTCGCATAAATTTAGTTGAACTTACAAAAATTACCAGTGAAGACTAAAGTTGAGTAGCATTCTGAGCTTCTGAACCTGCAAATACGGACAAGTGTGTTAATATATACATTGTTTTCCTGGTGTTACCTTTCTAAAAATGTAGTGTGCTTACGAGTAGGAAAATTGGAAAATTTTAACTGCTTGATTTAAATGCCGAACGGCTTGTAATCGATTAAGGGCCATAAATTAATTTGATTTGAGAGCGCGAGCGAACAATGCAGAGTGGTGGTGGTGGTGGTGGTGGTGGTGGATGAGGGTTTAAGAGGTTTTCCGAAAATTTCATTCTCTTCGCATTTTTTTTATATTACTCTGTACTTTTTAACTTCATAGCGGTCCCTATACTTTCATAAGAATTTTAATTGGATCACTATACTCGATTTGTTTATTACTCCTAGTCTTTATTCTCTTTTGATAGCCGGTTAAAGCCTCATTTTAAGAATACATCTTGAAATAATAAATTAACGGAGAATATGTGTTTAAAAATAAGGAAAAAAATCTAAGTATGCGTGTAATATTATTTTATTAAAAAATATGTAGTTGAAAAGAAAAAAGAAAAAATGTATTTTGAAAATAATGAAAATCAAACAAAAACTAAGTATGTTAAGAATTTATAAATAGTTTAATTCAGGAAACTTAGAATTGAGCTCTTTAACCTTCCAACTAGAGTGGGATCGGTATAAGACCTTCAAAAGTGAGTTTTGATTAATTAATATATTCGAACATGTGAGATTAAGCTCCTATTTCGTTTAGATAAAAATTAAATTTTTAGTAAATTGTAACAAAATTGATAGAATATGTGATTGAAAAATTGATAAAAGTTACGAATCTCATAAAACATATTACTAGAAATGAATTTGAGAAATAATAATTTTAAAAAATGGAGGCAAACATAGACTAAGCCGTTGTTAGCCCACTTTTTAAAAACTCATTTTCAATCACAAATTTTTCAATGAAATAATTTCACACATAAATCGAAAAAAAATTCTTACTTTTTAACTATATATTCTCTTAAAAACTACTGTTCAAAAATATATTTTTCTCTAAAATGGAGCTTAAACAAGGGCTAAATATGTATATAACAAAAATAATTGACAGTTACAAGTCGTATTTTTTTTTTTAAATGATGACTATGTCCTTGCTTAGAAGTAAGTACATGATCAGTAGGATGAAAATTTAGATTTTAAAGTAAAAATCAACGATTAATTTCAACCATATATCTTATGAGATCCATAATTTTTCAACCATATATTTTATCAACTTTTATAAAAAATTAATTTTATCCCCCCCATCAAACAAGAGTTAAATGTTATATCTGTTGGAATTAATTGAATTTAATTGGGTTAAATAATTAAATGTGATATCTAATGATGTGGGCCGTTGCAATTAATTTGGGTGAATTGAAAAAATCTCCAATATAGGCCCATAAGTTATAAATACATTTTAAGTGTCTTATATATGGTTAGAAATCACACATCGAAAGTTTACAAGAAAAAAATACTTGTTTATATAGTGGGATGCGTGAACAAGTTATAATTTAATAAGTAATCTACAACTTTGTTAACTTTGGCTAGCCAAAGGTTAGTGAAGCACCACTCGCGTGCGCCTTGGCCCCGATCCCACGCAAGTTGTAAAGTTCGCATTGGGTGCTTTAGATGCTCACTTTGCAATGCGAACTTTGCATGGTTGTTGACTATTCAAAAAATGGTGAATAAGTTGATGAATGGATACTACACTTCATGCTTTAATAGACTGTCGATCATGAAATTGTGCGATCCAATAGCTAAGACGAATCAGACCAATTGGTACACCGATTCATGAAATATCACACATTCATCCAATAAGACACTTTAATCTCTATAAATAGAGAGTTTAGATTTATTTTTCGACACATCAAATCAATTAAAATACAATTGATTTCTAAATTCATTCTCTCTCCAAAATTTGTTTACAAAAATTCTTTCAAATATATTCATGGTTATTCCGATCAAATACGATCATTCTTTGGTTCAACCAACAAGGTTGATATTGTGCAATATCGACTTTAGAATGAGCGTTGTATCTTGGGAGACAGATGTCCATAATCTTAAGGAGATTTGCTTTACCATACATCGCTTCATCTATTGCGTTTCATTTTATATATTCTTTAGATTAAGATAGTTGAATATCTATAAGACAACCACAACCATTCTATCCCTCAAGTTTAATAGTCTAGCATGAATTGTTTCCTTTAAATTCTTTCCTAGTTGCGATCGCGAGAAGCATTGTTGTGACTGACTGCAACCCTTGCTTCCACTTTTTTCTGTGTAGTTGTAGGTCCCTGATTGTTGTGGAGTTTTGTCTCCAAATGGAGCTTTTCATACACTTCTGGTCCCTTCAACTTTAAGTCACCCAGATTAAGTCCTATCACTTTCTATATCTTCCATATTGATCCTTCATCTTCCAAATTCCTCTACTTTGGTCAGTAAACTTTTATTTTATTTTTATTTTTAAAAAATGATCATTAAAAGTGTTGAGAATGTTCAAGCTGGTCCCCTAACTTCTCCAATAGTAAGGTCTTCCCAAAACTAGTGAATTCATTCCATTTGTACTTTTAAAGCTTCCAATCAAATTCAAACTTCCCAGTAGCTTGTCAATTTCATCCTTAAAACTTGAATTATGTTCCAATTCACCTTCTTTATGCTAGTTTGACCTTCAAGTCGAGGTTTTCACCTTTAAAAGCAATACGTACACTAAATTAAGTAAAAATCACCTGGATATGTGTGTAAACATGGAACCATGCAACTTATAATGATAGAGTAGTTATGGTGGTCTTATGTTTGAACATATCACAACAACATTGAAGGTTAATTAAAAAGCACGGTGGAATGTTACAATCCTATATTCATTACTAAGAATTTATTTATTTTATTTAATTAATCTTGATTGAATAAGTTAATAGTGTCTATATTAGTTTTGGCCTCTATGCGAGTTTTGATTTGAAAATGAGAGTATTGGCCTGGTAGCTTATATAGCTTCATTGTTGAAGGGAGCAGCTCTCATTAAAAATACATTTTGCTCGTTATTTTTTGGATGTATAGATTCAAAGCATCTATAAATTTAGAAAGTAAAATTTTAGAGTACTCCAACAAACTCTTTATATTGAACACTTAATTTTACTACTTCCAAAAAAATATTTATTATTTTTCTTTATCTTTTATTTTAACTAGTTTTTCTTTAGATTATTTTCCTACGTTAAAAATTGAAACATCTTGAATGCATTTAATTATAAAAAGTGAGTTTCCTGGAAGCTTTATTTTTTCTTCTTTCTTCATATCCAACCAACTTTATTGTAGTAGATTTTCCAAGGAACAACACTGATAAGAAAACGATTAAGAACAAATCAACAAGTACAACTACAATATTAGAGTCTACCAGATTTTTTTCAATCAAAATATTGTTTTGCAGACAGTTTCCAAGTAATGAATGCTCGAACAAATGCATTCCAAACTAGAATTTATAGTCGCTCTCACAAAACCAAAGCAATTCGTTGGGGACGATGGACCAAATACTTTGTCGAGTTGTAATTCTCTGCATCCAAAAGTTCTTCTGAGTATGTCCTTTGAAGGAAATGCTTTGGACAATTTCGGTTTTTTTCTTCACCTTTGAGCAGTCGAATCACCTATAAGTAATGACAAACCAAAAGTATTAGAATTGATTCTGGATTTAATTCCAACGCTTTCAGAATCAGTATTGTATTTCTCTTGGCCGCAATGTTCGCAAAATGGCCTTTATCTACGAGCAATTTCTCTTTTTAAAGTCAACATCAAGCCTATAAATGATAGATGGTACTAGTCCACCAATGATTTAACAAAATGAAATGTATTTATATTTCAACCCTGTGCAACATGATAGAACAAAGTATGTTGAACTTGATAGGAACTACATCAAAGATAATCTTGACTCCAAAAATATAGAGGTTTCATACATCAAGAGGG
>CAIGRL010036191.1:0-11165 GCA_903798325.1 Fraxinus xanthoxyloides
TTTGCATTTTCTTGACAATTGTAGGTTTCTCGTTCTCTAGCCGCTTGTGAGGGAGCTCTCCTTATTGTAGATGCCTCCCAGGTTCTTCTTTGCTCTTTTGTGTATTCGGGTTGGTTCCATACTTTCACTAACTCTCTAGACATTCATTTTTAGTTTCATAGATGTTTTGTCATTATGCTAGTGATGATAGCCAATTTAAAACACGTACATCTTCTCGCAAGAGTTAAGAGTTGTGATTTAGAGTTTATTTTGTAGGGAGTGGAAGCCCAAACTCTTGCTAATGTGTATCTAGCCTTGGAAAACAATCTTGAAATCATTCCGGTAGGTTTAATTGATTTCATAATTCCTTTTCCATAAACATAGAATTTTGTTGATGTAAACCATAATGAAATCCTTGCGTGTTACTTGGTACAATGGATTGCGTGAACGATTTTGCAGCACCACTATACCGATTGGGATGCTTAAAACAATGTTGAGGCACACATCTTTAATAGCTTACTGTTGGTATGGTTGTTTTCATTTGTACTTAATGCCTATGCGAGCTATTTGCATCTTTTGAGTTGAAAAAGTCTTTATAGAGTTAAGGGGAAGGTTTGGAATCCTAGTAGTAGAATGGCATGTTGGTTTAATATTCTAACCTGATTGTGTGTCTGGTGTTAGAGTCTAGCTAATAATCTCCGTTATCATTTTAGAATATCTTCAAGGTGGTTTCTAACTTCTAAGATTGTGTGGTTCTTCCATCCAATGCCTCAAGGTTTTGGTTTAGTAGCTTCCATTCTGCCCACTTTTAACACACGGCTTGAAATTTGTTAGATGACTTCATCTTTAAGCTTTTAGACTAGGCGGTTCAACGTGTATGGTATTAGAGCTGCAAACATGTTGAAAAAAATACCCACATTGCTTTGAAGAGAGTAACGCTTAGTTTGTTTTTGTACTTTATGTGTGTCATGTCAATTGTCTTGTATCTTTTTGGAATTCTATTTGCAGATGAATCTTGCTACAGTGATTGAAAGCGACACTTTGAATTTTTTTTTTTCATTATCTCAACAACATGTGCCAGTTTGATTCCATCTTACTTGAAGTAGCTAATGTATTCCATGAGATGAACCATGAAGTTTCAACTGTATATCCCATTTTTATCCTCTGCAGGTTTTAAACAAGATAGATCTTCCTGGTGCTGAGCCAGACCGTGTTTGCCGAGAGATAGAAGAGGTTAGTTCGCAGTGCTAAGAAAAAAAGATGCTTGATTGGTGTCATTTGCATGAGAAGTGTTGATGAGGTGTTTGAAAACACGAGTTTAAACTTGCTGAAAGGTATACCTTTCGTTTCTGAATTTACCCATCTTCTGTATAGGTTGTTGGTCTAGATTGCAGCAATGCAATTTACTGCTCCGCAAAGGTCAGTTTTCTTTTCCTCACCCACCCAATATTTTTCTAAATCTAAGACACGCTTCATGTAATAGAGTAGGGTTTTAAAAAGAGGAAATTCCGAATGTGATGATATAATGAAGTTCCATTCCTAATATGTGGTAGGAAATACTCACCACTTATTTTATTCTGTAGGAAGGAATCGGTATCACTGAAATTCTAAATGCAATTATTCAAAGGATTCCCCCACCTCAAGTTAGCACAGACAGGCCTTTGAGGGCTCTTATATTTGATAGGTATCTGATTTAGGTACAATGATCAAACTCCTTTATGTTAAATATTTTCCTAAAGAACTTACATGCCTCATTTTTATATAATTCTTTTCATAATTTACCTAGCAAAAATCTTTAATAACTAATTATTTATCTGGTTCCTTTTGCCTAGTAGGCTTCAAGTCAATGCTGAAAATAAAAATGAAAATTGAGGACACGTCAAATATGTTTTTAGTCCCATATATTTATTGGACCTAAATACAATGTTTGTATTCACTGCTATTTGTAATCTTATCATCTCAAGTGTCTCCTGATCCTTATTATTAGGCTTGCAAATGTCATATATTTTCGTAAGAAGCATTTTAATTTCTCTAAAACATGTTATTCATATTATTTAAGGAAACACTGTTTATCTCCTATATTGATGTATAGCTGTCAAATTTCATTTAAACATTGAATATGACTTCCGCTTTCATATATGAATCTCTTTATAAGATACTGATTAGATTAAATCGACTTCTGCTTTGCTTTCAGTTTACATCTCTTCATGAGCTACCGATTAGTTTGCTTTCAAATTCTTTTGCAGTTACTATGATGCATACCGGGGCGTCATAGTATATTTTAGGATCATTGATGGGGCTATTAAAAAAGGTGACAGGATATTTTTCATGGCTAGTGGAAAGGTACACAGACAGTACTATTGTCAAGTCCCTTCAAGTGCTCGTATTTTTTTGGTCTCATTGTTGAAGATGCAAGTATAATGAATTAGTTTCTTCTCTCTCCAATAGCTTAGCCTCCGTTTGACAAAATTTATACATCATTTCTAAATGGTTAAACTTTATTTTCAATCACACGTTTTAATATATCCACAAGTAGTATTCGCTTCTCCAGCACTCATTTCTATCTAATTATGTATTAAATGTTTATGAATCTTCCCAAATGGAGGCTTAAACTCTTGGATGAGGCTGATCATCGTTGGATTCATTCCAAAGCAAGCAAATGTCCCTGAGTTCAATTCTCACAACCGACCAATTATAAATTTCACGTGTTTGCATTTGATAAAGAACTGAATTTGAAATGCATGAGAGGGGGTTTGTCGAAGATATAAATATAACGAATAAATTCCTCTCCTCTCAAATAGCTTATACTTTTAGTTGGGTGTTATTGGTTCAACTCTCCACATCAAGTGAATCACTTAAAAGTAATTTCTGTATTCCACTGTTAGTTATAAAGCATTTACTTACAACAAAGAATTTCGTTAGAGATTTGAACCAAAACATGTTGTTAGTAACAATTTTATTTCTTTGATAATGTATGTACCTTATTATGTTCCTTTCTAGAAAGCTTGCATACTCACGAGCCTGCCAAACCATGAAATTATGAAATGCAGGATTATTATGCTGATGAAGTTGGAGTTTTATCTCCCAATCAGTTGCAGGTTGATGAGTTATATGCTGGAGAGGTAGGAACCTCATCTGATTTAGTCTGATATTGTAGAATACCATACTTTTGACTGGGAACTTTTTGACTGTTGTTGATGGTCTCATTTGAGTTGTGGCTATACTATATTGGATGTTTGGATTGTGACCTATTGTAATAATTTTGTAAATGTTTCCTTATCGTTTATAAATGCAATAGCTAATTAATTTTTTCTGTAAGTAATGCCAAAAGTACCTTTCTGATTTATCGAAGAAAATTTTAAAAGAAAAAAAAAAACGAAGACAAGGAATGGTTGAGATTTATTGACTAGTCCCCCGTGGCCCCTCAAGTTTTCAATGTTAGGGACACACATAAATAGCTTCTCCTGTGTTGAACTTCATATGACAGATCAGCATCATATAAAACTAATGGATGCGGGATTCCCACTATCTATATTTACACTCCCTCTACATTATTCAAATGTCACAGCACCATTTCATCATTCAATTTTTATTTTTTTTGGTGCTTCTTATGCTTATTTACAATTTCTTCTTTTTAAGGTGGGCTATATTTCGGCTTCTATTAGATCAGTGGCGGATGCTAGGGTTGGTGACACCATAACAAACTACACTAGAAAGGCAGAACAATCATTGCCTGGATACAAGGAGGCCACACCAATGGTTTTCTGTGGCCTGTTTCCTGTGGATGCCGACCAGTATAGATCTATCTACCATATTGTTAATAGATGCACTTAATAAATAATAAAGTATTATGAACATTTTTTATTTCATCAATGTTTGTTTTGATTGCTACAGATTTTCTGAGTTGCGTGATGCATTAGAGAAATTGCAGCTTAATGATGCTGCTTTGAAGGTAGGTGTACTTCTTGTTAATGGCTATTTTTGTTACCTTTGACTCATATCCCAAACTAGTACTTGAAAGCTGCTGTTGTTGCTTTAATCTTTTATGCTAAAGAATTTGACACTTCTCTTGCATGCATTTCATATCCTGTCTCGTGAATACTTATTGAAAGCTGTAATCAATTCAACATTTTATGTTAAAGAATATTCCATGTCTCTCATGCATTTTTATCTTATCTGTTATAAGAATTTACTGATAATGCTTGTACTAAATCAATATCTAAACATTAATCTGTTTCTGCAATTGAAGACAGAAGTGCGAGGTCTGTGTATACATAATGGTTAAAACTCTGAGATCAATCACTTACAGTGGAATTTCACATTGGTCATTGAACTTTTTATTCACTAGTTGGATCGTGGAACTTAGAATTTGTTGTAATTGAGTCACTCCCTCCAACTCTGTTTGACTAATGAAAAAGGGTCTATTTGGCAAAAATGCTGATGACATGGACACACGTCACTAGGAACATGGCAAATTATGATGCGACATTAAGAAATTGAAATAATGGGATTTTCAAGCAAATGAATTTAGTGATACGTGAAAGGTGTAACGGTGAAACTGGAGAGAATGCTTGATTAAGCTTCTATTCTGCATCTGTTTGTTTCAAATTTCTATGGAATAAAATTATTTTTGGTCTCAGCAACAAAGTAGTCTTTAGATAAACCTGAGGAAAGCGATAGTTTCTACTAAAATTAGGCTAAGATAGGATACGTAATCATAGATATGCAACACTAGTTCTAGATAAAATCTCACTCTGCATGAAACTTGGATGCTGTACCGGTTTTCTTTACAGTAAAACAAAGCATGAAGAAGCATGTAGTTTGTATTGCTTTTTGCACTTTTCTGCAAAGGTCATGTCCTAATCTTATGCCTAAAAGGAGTTTTCTAATCATGTTTAGTTAGGATTATATATCTATGCTGCTATTGCCTATTTTTTGTGGTAATATTCGCCAAAGTTATATGCTTAATGAAAAAATTGTTTCCTCACGGATTATGGTCTTTCAGTTTGAGCCTGAAACATCAAGTGCTATGGGATTTGGCTTTAGATGTGGGTTTCTGGGTCTTCTTCATATGGAAATTGTTCAGGTCGGAAAATTAATGTTCTTGTACTTAGTAATCATTGTGGCCTACCTTTCCTGCTATTTTATGTCATGGTTCTTTGCTATTTTATGTCATGGTTCTTTCTCCAATCATCTTCTATTTTACAGGAAAGGCTTGAACGTGAATACAATTTGAGTCTTATAACTACAGCTCCAAGTGTTGTTTACCGGGTGAATTGTGTAAATGGTGATACCGTAATTTCTGCTTCTCCCATGCTCATAACATCTCACTATATTGCTTTTTCTTTCTTTCTTTGTGTTGATTTGTAGACTGTTTGTTATAGGTTGATATTTAGTGTGACTTTATGATATAGCAATTGTTCTGCAGTATAAAAATAATTAGGATTTTTGGAATATGTTGTCTGTAGTAATTCATTTTTGTGGGTTTTATACTTATGAATGAATGATTCTATCGGTTGCGGATAGAGCCTTTGACACTTGGCTGGCTGATGCTTGCAAGCAGAAAATTGTACTAGTGGAGTAGGTCACCTTATCTGGGTTTAATTTGGGCAAGGTGCCTGCTCGTTAGAATGATCTAGAGTTCACATGCTGGCGCATCATTTTGTGGACTTTCTTTAGATTGGAATTTATTTTGTTAGTGTTTGATATTTCAAGAACTTGTGTGAAACCATGCAGCTGTAAATTAAGAAGAAAAAGCTTCCACCTCATCTTCTAATAAAATCTTGAATTTTGGATCTTACGGTGAATGATAAGTACAAAACGACTATTAAAATGAGTTCATAAGCTCTGAGAGTAATATTGCCTCTAATTAAAAAACAAGTAGATTTTTGTATTTATAGATAACGAAGTTGAAGTGATTACGAGGACACAGATTTCATATCCTCATTTCGCATGCTATTTTATCTGATCCAGGTTGCGTGTTCGAATCCATCCTTACTTCCTGAGCCTGGAAACAGGAGATCAATCGAAGAGCCAGTTGTTAAGGTTGACCAGCAAACTCTTGAAATTGCACAGTTGTTGAAATTATAGTGCAGTTTTTCATTTTACTTTCTGAAAATCTAAAAGATTTTTTCTCATCTATACAGATTGAAATGCTTACTCCAAAAGACTTTATTGGTGCCCTTATGGAGCTTACTCAGGACCGGAGAGGAGTATTCAAAGAAATGAAGTTCATTACTGAGAATAGAGCATCAATCATTTATGAGTTGCCGCTAGCTGAGGTACTCCAATTGGAGGCTAATATGCGGCTTCCATTGGCAGATCTAAAGAAGTTATAGATACATTTAGAACTGCTGGTTTACCCGAAGTAAACTGTATTCTTCGTTCATTTTGTAGATGGTAGGGGATTTCTTTGATCAGCTGAAGTCAAGAAGTAAAGGCTATGCTAGCATGGAGTATTCCTTCATTGGGTAAACCTTTGGAATCTATGCTTTTGAATTTAACATGATGTCATAGGATATTTGCTAATTTTGCTAATTATAAAGGAAGATTTATTTATAATGGGCCCTTTCATTACATCTTATCCATGGTGTTCATGTGAAATTAAACAGTAGACATATGCTAGTTGCTGCTTCCCATAGTAGTGATGGGTGTTGGAAGCAAGTAGGAATACTTATATTCTTATCTACAAACTGATGTGATTATTATGATGTTCTAGACTATTTGAACATCAACAAATGAGAATTGCTTCACACTTTTTTGTTAATAGTTGTTTTCTCATCTCATGCGATGGAACAGTTATTCCTTCATTAGCCAATTATATAATTCATGGAATTTCTTGTAATGTTGTTCCTTATAATTCTAATTCAAGTTAGCCAATTATTTTCTTCTGTCATGGTTTTAGTATTTACAATCCTTATTCACTTCTGACAGGTACAAGGAAAGTGAGCTGATAAAGCTTGATATTCAAATTAACGGTGATCCTGTGGAACCTTTATCAACTATTGTACACAAAGATAAGGTACCCGTTGTTAAGTAAAGAACGTATACATATTCCTTTGTCCTTAAGCTTTATGACTGCATATGTGTGAAATTTTCTATTGTGTATCAAGAAGTTAAATGTCTGTTACTTTCTGTTTTTTTAAGAAGACAATGAGAGTGAGATGAATAGGGAGGTAGAAATTCTGGAATTGTATGTCAAGTTAATGGTTGTATTGCACAATCAGACCTGCTGTTCAATATACATGCTATTCTACTAGGTAAAATAACTGAAGTTTTGTGCTCTTTAATTGTTAGGATTTCAAAAAACGCTCTACCTTGAATCTCCTTAAAGTCTCTACTTGCTCGTGAAAAGTACTTTAGTTACTCTTTTGTAAAGATCTTGTTGTTCATGAGGAACAAACATTTGATTGTTTTCTTAATCGTCAGACTTTTCCTCTCGTTCTCTTATCTTTCATTACTTTTTTGGACTTGTTGGACTTTTAAAGCATAATCAATCATTCTCTTCTTTTCATTAATTTTCAGGAACTCTAGCATTGTATTCTTATATGCTCTATGCATTTCAATTTGTTTTCTAAAAATACTGAAACAACAATATATCGTCTTTCTTAGGCATATTCTGTTGGAAGGGCTTTGACCCAAAAACTGAAGGAACTAATACCGAGACAAATGTTTAAAGTACCAATCCAGGTAAGATTCAAATACTTACTCTAGTCAATTAATCTGTGTTCTAGAATGTATACTATGGGAATGGGGATATTTGGACATCAACGTTTGACAATTTCTTTTAGCCATAGTTAGATTCTATGCCCAAGTGTGGAGGTTTTATTTCTTTCAAAAGATTAAGACGGGATGGCCAAAATAGTTATTTCCATGGGGTTTGTTGGACTACCATTCTTGAGGTTTGTGAGGATCTTTAACTTGATTACCTTTTCTTCTACATTCTTTAACCTGCAAAGGCCAATTGGCGGCACAAAACTGTCAATACATGTGCTCGGGTTTCCAGGACAATCATCAAAAGGGGGGATATTCCATTCCTTAATCAAGCTTTGAGCTCAGGGCACTAGTGTGGTTCGACCTGTTTGACTGGGCTCGAGTTGCTGAAGCATTCTTTTTTTTATAGCAGTTTTATGGAGTGCAGGGGAATGCTGAAATCTTGAATTTATTTTCCTCAGTCAGTGACTGTTAACATTTTTCCCCAACACTTCTATTCAACTGTATTTAAACATTTTGCTCTTAACAGTTTTGTTCACCTATATCTCGAGAAAAACGTAACTTTCCTTCAAGTCCAAGTACCCTATCCCAAATTAAGGCGCACACACAATCTCACTCCAACATACATGTCAGATGTATTCAACAACTGCTTACTCGTGATTCTATTGCATTGTGTATCTTGGCAGGCATGCATAGGCTCTAAGGTGATTGCTAGCGAAGCATTGTCTGCAATCAGGAAGGACGTCCTTGCTAAATGCTATGGTGAGTTGCAAACATACACCTCTATTTAGAACATATCTGCATTGATTATGTTTCAAATCTTCATAAGATGATACCTGGGACACAGACATCCATCCAATATTTTATCCCAGTCTTGTGGTGTCATATCTCTGAGAGAAGTAATTTTGTTTAGTTCTGCTGTCTTGTGTTTTGACACTTTCTTAGATTTTATAATTTTGAAGGGAAACTATTCTTTTTGTATAAACATATGTATAGATATGGGGTAATTTGAAGGGTTGCAGATGATCTTATGGCATACTTTACTTCTCTTCCTCGATTTTCCATGTAGGTGGGGACATCTCAAGAAAAAAGAAACTGCTTAAGAAACAGGTACATTTTTACTTGGCTTTTTACAATCATCAGTTGGATAATCTCATAATCACATTACTCTTTCAATGCACATTTATTTTCTTTCAATATCGATTCCTGATCATTGCCTGAATGCACATTTCTGAGAACTTTATTTTTCTTGTGTGCATAACAACATAAATGCATCTGTATGGGTATTCATTGTGTGAAATCTCCAATTAGAAACTTGTAATTTTGTCGTGTTTCTCTCAGGCTGAAGGAAAGAAACGAATGAAGTCGATTGGTAAAGTTGATGTACCTCAAGAAGCATTTATGGCTGTATTAAAACTTGAGAAAGAAGTATTGTAATTGTACGCCGGTAAGCCCTGTTTGTTGGCCATTATTTTGAAAAAAATAGAGTTTTGAATAGTGATTTTTGGAGAATGCGTGGTTAAAATGTAGGGAAAAGTTTTGAGCTTATGTGCAAAATATTTTATTATGTAAATATATGGTTAAAAATGAGTATATGAACTAAAGAGTTCTATTTTAAAAGGAGATAAACATAGGCTAAATAGAGTCACAGTTATGTTGAACGTGAATATGTTCTTGAAGAAAAAGTAATAGTATACACAATAGTGGCCTGATTTGTTTTAGTTTAAATCTTTTGAATTTTGCTGTTGTTGTGCCCTTTTCAAGAGCCTGTTTGGTAACGCTTAAAATCGAATTAAAATTGAAAATATGACCGTTATAGGGTCACACCCATCTAATAAAAGTCAACAATAACGGCTATATTTTCAATTTTAATCCGATTTTAATCTCTACCAAACACCCTCCAAGTGTCATATTTGGCTTCTTTAATTTTAGTGGCACGTGTTAGCCATTTTCTTTGAATTCGATATGCAGGACCGGATAAAACAGTAGATATTATACGAACTCCAACTCAAAATGATTTTTGACCTTCCAATCTCAATACGACATGCATTTTAGAACTATAAAAATTTATAGATATATAATGCCATCATTATTTACAGAATAATCATGCTATATAAACCTAATAATTCACGTAATGTCACTTGATAACCTATCATTAGATTGTTTAAAATAGTAGATATTCATATTAAATACGAAAACCAATTCAATACATTAAACATGCTCAAAATGGTTTTTGACCTTCCAATCTCAATACGACAAAATGCACTAAGAACTATAGAAATTTATAGATATCTAACACCAACATTATTTACACAACAATAATGCTATATAAAGATAATAGTCGATATAATTCTTGACATAATGTTACTTGGCAACCTATTCATTGAATTGTTTAATACGTGGTTAGTTTTTTCATTCAATTACATCTTATCAACATTTATTATATCTATCATTATGTCACTTACTTTATGGTAAAGTAGCATTATTATTTACCGAATAATTAACTGTCATTTTAACACCATCTTTGTCAATTTCTAGTTGTTTTTTAATTGGTCCAAATGGTAGTAGTTGATATGAAATTAGGTGTTCCATTAAATCTTGCGATTTGCTAAGCCCCTTGTTCGGGTTTCAATTTTTTAAAAAAAAATGCATTTTTCTCTTTCATCTTTTTAATTACATTTTTCAATAAAATAATATTACACGTAAATTAAAAAAAAAACCCTTATTTTTAATAACACATTCTCCAAAAAATTATTATTTAATTTTTTTTTTCCAAAAATACATTTTTACTAGAGTCTAAACAGGGGCCAAGTATGCATTGAATTTGCTAAATTCTACTTCCCATACTAGGAAGGAAACTCTATACAAAGTACCAACATCATGAACGTGGAGATGAGAATACAATCAACTTTTTCATCTAATCATCTACCATCACATGCAATTATGTTAATCTTTCTGTCAAATTCTTAATAATTTGAAATATAACTTTTTAGTTCTCATATTCATTTTCAATTATTTCACAATCTTTAATCACTTCCTAAATTAAAATCATGTGTAATGGGAGTAAAAGGACACATATTTTACCTACATTGTGCAAAGTGGAAATTACATCCAATTAGATTTTTTAAAATTTAATTTCAAAAATCAGATGTAAAGTTTATTTATACAAAAATCAGAACACGATTATTATTTTTAAAATGTTCTAATTACTTTGAATTTTAAAACATATATAATTATATATCAATCCCTCAACTAGCAAGCACACTCACACAAACCCCAAACCCTAAAAATCTCACCCAAATTTACATCAACCACCACCCTCTCTTGCTCACTCTCACACGCTCATAATCCTACAATTCGGCAGAGTAGATGGGCCGACCACCACGGGCAACAACGAGGGAGATTTTTCAAATTAGCCGGGTCAAATGCGGGTTTTTAATTTTTTGTTAAAAATGTCAATTTTACCCTTAATG
>CAIGRL010036196.1:0-16709 GCA_903798325.1 Fraxinus xanthoxyloides
ATTCTGGACCCTTAAGCTAATAAACATACAGAGATGATTCCAGATACTTGGAATATCGTTGAAGACACAAAGCAAAACTGTCACAAATTGAATGGACTCCTGTAAAATAGTGCTGGAACCAATACCACCTACCCCTTCATTGAAAACTCATTGATTCCAGATGCCAGACTGTATTAGGTACTTCTACTAAAATACTGAAGGAACCAATACCCTTGCACTCTCGAAGGCTTGCGTGGCAAATTTTTGGTTATTGACATACTCATTCCTGAGGTCGAGCTATATGTATATCTTCAATCCAGATTCCAGACCATGGTGCCATTAAACTTTGAATCTGCAAAGCTAGTGGTTAGACTTTCTCCCAGTTGTTTTTGTTGTCTTGCAACAAATCTAGTGAATTACCCTGATGGAGGTGGTGAGGCGGGCAGTTAAGGGGGTAGGCCTGCAATATATGGCATCCTGTGGAGGGAAACCTGCTGAAGTTGGATTTTAGGGAGTGAGTAGCCTAGAGACGAGTTCATGCCATGGTGATCTATACTCAAGCACAGTTCAATTGGTGTACCTCTTGAAAATAAAGAAAAAGGATCTTTGTGGCAAGAAATTTCTTTCTGCGTATTCTTTTTTCTCAGTCTAGTTCTTTGCTAAGAAATGTCATTTTTTTTTTTCATTCACAGCACACATTTGGTAATTCATAGAAAAATTGCACTATTTTTGTGCCCAATCATGATTCCCTGATGTTCTTATCATGTGTTTTTGAAAGTCGTATATTTTCTTGATTAGGAAGATATTGCTCATGAAGCTGAGACAGGGAAAATCTACAGAGCTAATTATCTTGATAAGTTCGGAAGGTCTGTACTCGTCATGAGACCTGGATTCCAGGTAAAGCATGTTTGGATGTGTTAATAAGTTGGTCAAATTTTCTTTTAAGATATTTGCCAATCATGATTTCCAATGTTAGTTTTCTTCCTAACAGAAATTCTCTAGAAAGTTACATTTTATAAAGCAACTATTAAGCATAGCCACACATGCTCATAATATCCATTCCACTGCAAATAGCAAATATCATTTGTATTCCTTTGCAGCTGCATTACTACAATTGCATTTGTTGCTTTCTTCTTTTGTTATATTATGTCTTCTATGGGTCAGAATACACAAGCTGTTGAAGGGCAAATTAAGTACTTGGTATATTGCATGGAGAATGCCATATGGAATCTGAATCCAGGACAGGAGCAGATGATATGGTTAATTGACTTTCAAGGGTGGAACATGGGTTGTTTATCAGTGAAGGTAACTCGAGAAACAGCTCGCGTGTTGCAGGATTGTTACCCAGAGAGACTTGGTCTTGCGATCCTCTACAATCCACCAAAAGTCTTCGAATCCTTTTGGTTGGTAGGTTACAATATAGTCCCTCTATTTTTGAAGACATTCAGTTCCTTTATTATCATATATAACATTTTTGTTCCTTATGTTGAACTCGCAGTTGGTGAAGCCATTTCTCGAGCATAAGACATACAAAAAAGTAAAGTTCGTTTACTCTGACCAGCCTCAGAGTTTGAAGATAATGGAAGCTCTCTTTGACATGGACAAGCTGGAGTCTGCCTTTGGTGGGAAAAGCACAGAAAATTTCAACTATCAAGCTTATGCAAAACGCATGAAGGAAGACGAGAAAAAGATGTGTGATGCAAGTGATGCATCAAACTCTGATCAAATGAGTGTAATGTCTGAGTTACAGCAGTCAGAATCATCGGTCTCAGACGTTGGTTCTAATGTCTCAGATGAGGGTGATTCTACATGTAACGATGAAACAATATCCAACTTGGACAATCTTGATGCGATTGAGCATTTGCAGCTCGACTGCAGGAAGGAAAATGACGATAAAAACGCTGCAAAGAACTAAATTAAGAAAAGATGGGTCGTTTTCTTGTCAGGGGTTACATTGCTAGTGAAGATTATTTAGCTATAATCCTCAGTCGAGATTACCTATATAATCTTTGAATAAATCTGCACGTACAGGAAATTTCCACAGATGGCCGCAGCCAATCACAGAGAGCTGTCTTCCTGTGCAAAATTTGTGGAAATTTCCCTGTACTTAAAGCATTTCTCCCAATTTTACAAGAAAATGTGTATTGGAATAATAAAAAGTCGAACAATGTGTGGTTAATAAATACTGAATTGTTTTGAGTTTACAGGTAAATTTAAAGGGGTTTTATTACTCGTATATCGGATTAACACCCCGGTGTATAGGCACCCTTGCAATAAGGGGTTCATGATTTTTTTTATTGAATTATGTTAACAGATACAATGATCGGAGGAATATCTATCAATACGCGATTGAATAGTTGGAAAAAAAAAATTATAACATTGGATCACCATCTATCACATCACTTTGTCTCCTCCATCATTTCATTGTCCTTGTTCAAACGAGCATTATTCTTTTTAATTGGTGGAGCGGGTAAATGTGAAGATCGAAGGTCACAAGTTTGAATCCCCTACTAACACTTTCTCGGTCGAGCTCGTCACAGTGAACTTGCCTAGTGCTATTTATCTCTCCTGCGTTGTTTGCGGGCTATTGCACATGGATAAATAAATAAATAAATAACCTCATTACCTACTGCTAGATCTAAATTTACTTATTTGCCCCTCGCAAGAATCCACCGGATTTCACACCAGCCCCTTTCCACAGGAGAATTAATCGAGTTTGTTAGCCAGAGGGTCTTCCATTCCTCACTCCAACTCTCTGTTTCTCGAATCCAAAACCCTAACAATATATAGCGGAATGGCTTTATGGTCCACTCTGACGGAAACGATCACCCACTATACTGGCCTATCGCCGACGGCGTTCTTCACCATAGTAGCGCTGATGGTAGTGACTTACAAGGTGGTGTGCAGCATGTTCGTGGCGGCCGAAGATTATGTGGCGGTCAAAAAATCCAATGAGTTTGTTGTGCGTGAGCCGGTACAGCTTGGCGATGTTACCGAGGAGGAGCTCAGAGCTTATGATGGTTCTGATCCAAACAAGCCCTTACTCATGGCCATCAAAGGACAGATCTATGATGTTTCTCGCTCTAGGTATGTAGTATGTTCCGTATCATATGATGTACATTGCTTTTTAATCTAGGAAAGAAATAGTTAGATATATTGGTTTCAATATAATGATTTTTGCTCCAGCCTCCAGCTGACATTATTTGTGTCATAATTCTTATAATTGTTTTCAAGCACACGTTTAAACTTTATTAGAAAAAAGTAGCTTAGGTAATTGGTTTTGATACTACCAAACGAGTAAGGGAAATTACTTTTATGGTTCGTATATGGATGTGGAGTGATTCTGTGTTGCACATGGAACATGTGCACTTGAGTCGAATTATCCACAAGGGAAATGGCGGAGAAGATGAGAGATGGAGAGCAATGGCCCGAATCTAGCACATGGTAAATTTGTTAGGCTGCGTGGTTTGTACCTTGCTCTGTCAAGGTGGAACGTGCTCTTACCAATGCTACATTAAAAAAGGAAGAAGCAATGAATGCATTTAAAGAGTAGACTTTTTCTGCCAATTTGTTTGCTTGTATACTTTTTGCATACAAGTTCGTGGAAACACAAATTATAAAACTTAATAAAATGTGGGAGAGTAATGGCAGGTGTAATTGTAGAGATTGTTTAATTTCTGCATGAAATGATAAATGAAGTCCAAAAGTTGGTTCATGATATCCATTGTAAAATAGGTTCCACCCTGATACATCGCTCATTCATAATTAATAGGGATATTTCTTATTGCAGAGCGTCATTGTCTTGGTAAAATCCCGTCTTAGACTTCAAATATATAGAGTTTTAACTGGCACATAGTCAACTGGTAAAATCGTTTGTAGGAATCTTTTAATTTGAATTGCGTTTGTCTTAAAAAGGAGGGGCATGCTAATGGCAACATTGGCAAAGGAACTTGCTACTCCATTGCAACACTTTGTCTTCGGGGAATCCGGGGTCATCATAATTTAATATTTCCAAATTAGGTTTGCATTTTTATTGACTCTCTACCCTACAGTTGTAAAACTTATAGCAGAATTCAGATTCCGAAAATTGTATATGAAAAAATGATATAATTGAATATCCCAATTTTCTTTCAGAGCTTCTGCATTTGTTCTCTTAAAATTGATTTCATGGAGCTAAATTTCTTAGTGATGGATTGAAGTGGTTTTTTTCTTTCTATTTTTGCTGGTTTATAGTCTTTTTGATATGTACTTTCAGATGCATTGTTTGGGCTGATTGTTGAAGGATGCTGATTTTAGTGACGTGTTTGCAAAATATTTTTGATTACCCCTATTAAATTGTGCATCACCTGTGCAAGAAGAGGGTGAAATTGACCAACAATTCCACTCAAGGAAATGGAAAGCCACATTCAATTCACAATCATTTATATACATTGTCTTTACATTTTTAGTATGGGGGAGGAAATAAAAGGTAGTACAAACCCTATAAACAGGGGGTTAGGGATATCATTTGAAGCATCCAAGAAATAGTGGGAAGTGAGAGAGAAGTTGAACCTCTCAAAAGTTCAGCAATTATCTGCCTTTCATTTCATTTCTTTGTAATCATTATTTTTCTTTTCAGCACTTCAATGTAAAATTTTAATGCAACATCAATTTATTTTCTGTACATAGCGAATCTATAAAGTGTTAATAAAGCAACTGTTCTGGGGATTAGGGCCAATGAGGAAAAGCAATTAGAAAATCGATTGGGAAGGTTGAAGAAAATCGAATAGAATTAATGAGATCTGAGTTTCTCAAGGTACATGTGTTGATGTTGAAATTTGATGCATTGATGGATAAATGGGAAAGTCGGTGAAGGGAGAGAAGGAATTGTTGTTGGATCAATTTAGCCCTTTACAAGACATTGCCTTTGGTGAAGAATCTGGTGGTGGCTATTCCTTCATTGAGCTTTGTTTTGTTGCGGCAAGTTTTTCAATTGCTCACCGTTCATTTTTATATGCATTCTTTCTCTAGTTTTACATGACCCGCAGTGTTATCTCCTGATAAAGATGGCTCTTTACATTTTGATCATTCAGGTTCCCATTTTGAAACATTTAACCTCTTCCAGTCAAAATTTAAAGTGGTTCTGAAGTGATACTGTTACTTTGTTGTCAGGATGTTTTATGGTCCTGGTGGGCCCTACGCCCTTTTTACTGGTCGAGACGCAAGCCGAGCCTTGGCTCTTATGTCGTTTGACCCCAAAGACCTTACAGGGAACATAGAAGGTCTGAGTGCTTCAGAGTTGGAGGTTTTACAAGATTGGGAATATAAATTTATGGAGAAGTATGTCAAGGTGGGACAGATATTTCCGAACAGAAACAATAATGGGAATGAAGTCGAGGCTAGTAAAACTGATGGAAATGAATCACAGGAAAACATAACTGAAGGAATCGAGGCTAGTAAATGAAGGATATGATGCAAAGTAGAAGCTGCCATCTATGGCTGAAAATTTTCTTATGCTGCCTCGTTATTTGTTTGAACGGGAATACTGGTACAGAACTTGCTTGTAAACTGATGTATTATAATGAACGTCTTGTTATAGCCTATAGGCTTGTTTGGCTACGTTAAAATTTGCGTTGGACTTCTTTCTTGATGCGTTTTTCTCGTATGATTTTTAACTTTACCTTGTTTATATTAATTTAATTAGAGATTGGTTTCTACTGTGGAAAAATGGGTCCTGAGATCTTTAATTAAGAGAAAATTAACAATTTGGTTAACTAAAAATCAGATTTTTAATAAATTTTAATTAATAAAAGTTGATGAAATGTACAGTCGAAATATCGATGAAAGTGTGAGTTTCATCAAATGTGTTTCTCAATGTTTGGACAATCTGGACACACGGAATTTGTTCTTTTAACATCTCCGAGCATTTCTCTCTTCAATTTTTTTTATAAAAATATGTTCGATAATGCTTATAAATGGTTTATAAATACTAACACGTTTTATTATAGATTTCAAAGAATATACAAGAAATATCTACTTATTCACCATTCTATATAATTAAATTCTTTATAAATACTTATCAAACATATTTTAAGTCTTTAACGGCTTATATCATGACAAACAATCCATGCTTGTCCTAAGCATATTTAGTTTTTGAGTTGTACTATGTTATACATAATAATTTATATAGTAGTTTGTCAACAGATGATATGATGAGATTTAATTAGATCAAAATCTCATTAATCAAATAACTTCCCCACTTATATTTTGTCACATCATCGTTAAGTAAAACATTTTGTAAACACTTACTTATAAAACACATCTTTTTTAGTTTTTTTAGGCAAAAAATAATTTATAAAAAGAAAAAAATTGTCCCCTTGGCTCCGCTCGTATTGGCAAAAGACTAATAATGTTAAATGAAAGGTCGAACAATTGAAAAAGTGAGGACTAAACTGCAACACCAACAATGAGTTGGGGACCTTTATTCATATTTTCCCTTAAATTTACGATTTATGGGCAATAACATGGCCACGGCGTCCCGGGCACACCGGGCCGCCGTGCCTCTCCTCATAGCCCTAAACTCCTCCACTTCCACCGCCATCTTCCCCTCTTCCTCCACCCACACAGCCTACACCTACCAACAGTCGATTACTAAAATACCCAAACCTTTCTCCTTCCCATCAACAAAATCCCCAAATTGAAAAGAACAAAAATGGATCACTACAAAGTGCTAGGTCTGCACAAGAACGCAAGTAAAGAAGAAATAAAGCATGCATTTCGCAAATTGGCTATGCAATTCCACCCAGACAAACATTCGCATTCTCCCCAACATCTCAAAGACTCTGCCACCCTCAAATTCAAGCAGCTTTCCGAGGCCTATGATACCCTAATCGACGATCGCAAGCGCGCCGATTACAATCTCCGTAGAAATGCCCAAAACACGGGGTATAAATATGACAATTATCGAAACAGAGGAAAGAGCACCAATTATAGTAATTCCTATGGGCATGGGTATGGTTATAGTGGGTCTGCATACAGAGGTGCTGGTGTTAGTGTTTCGACGAAGTTTGAGATCTTCCTTCGCTTTCTCACCACGCGGAGTTTTCTACTGAATGCTGCTTTTGTCGGGTAATTTTTTTTTTTTTTTTTCCCCTTTTCTATTATATAAGTGTTTTTATGAATTAATCGATCGTACATTTTCGTGGATCGTCTACCTGGATATAAAGTCGATATTTTTGGTATCAATGGTGATATAATGTGTCAGGTGTTCTATGATTGGATTTAGTATTTCTTGTCAAATATCTCGCCATAAAAAGAGCTAAAAGGCTGATGTATATGTATTTCTTGGTTATGCAGATTCTGATAGATTGAAGTTTCACATTCATAATAGTGTAACATTTTCTTTGGAAGCGTTTTAGATCGTTAGTTCATATAACTCTGAATTCAAATGGAGTGGATATGGAAACATCAAGTGCTGTAAATGCAATTTCAAATAAAGATAGATGGATATATAAAGAAAAACTGTTTAATTTGTAATACCAGGAAGAAGTAATAAATNAAGATAGATGGATATATAAAGAAAAACTGTTTAATTTGTTATACCAGGAAGAAGTAATAAATTCCGTCACCTGAAAAGAGAGAAGACAAAACACAGTATGGTTCAATACATATTTGTTACGACGGCGGGAAAATAGTTGTATGGGAATGCGTCAAATTGGACACACTTTAATCATTTAAGATATAAACATGTAACGAATCTATCTAGTGAAAATGATGACTTGTGATACATACCGTCATTAATATGAAGTAATGGATGGTTATGTTATGGTTTACCTAAACATTGAAAGCTCAAGAAACTGAAGAAAAGATGAAGTCATTAAAAATGTAGAGTTTTGTACAATCTGGACTTCTAAATTATAACATATTTTTATTTTGGTTCCCTTTGAATTTATAGCCAGTTCAAAATACTGCTCAAGTGGTCATTATCCTTGTCCAAGTTTAAGGTGTCTGATGGCGATATCCCATGCATGCTGAGAAGTTGGAGTTACCTTTTACACTTTAAACACCCGAGTTATAATATCGAATTTTGTTATTTCTCGAAGTATGTTTACTAACTTAAATCTTTGTGCAGTGTTTTGTTAGGTGGGACATTTGTGGTTGATGCAGGTGGGAAGGCACTCTGGGAGAGGCATAACCCTGGGGTATGCCATTCGGTTTTTGTCCTTGTTTTCAGCTCTTGCATCTTTCTTCTCCAGTTTTAATATGAAGCTATTAATTGAATAGGTACAAATCCTTGGAAGAGAGAAGTATATGATAACCTAATAGTAGGCTTCGGTTTGATACTCAATTTTCACTCATAAATTTGCATTTCAGTGGAATATGTTTTGTTACTTGGTTCCTATTTCAATTTCTATTTTACTATCTCGATCTCCATGGAAGAGAAGGAATTTATTACTTCTTCCCGGTATAACAAATTAAACATTCTTTCTTTATATATCCATCTATCTTAATAATCTTAATTTGAAATTGCAATTACTGCACTTGATGTTTCCGTATCCACTTCATTCAACTCAGAGTTATATGAGCTAACGATCTGAAACACTTCCAAAGAAAGTGTTGCACTATTATAAATGTGAAACTTCAATCTATCAGAATCTGCATAACCAAGAAATACTTATACATCAGCCTTTTAGCTCTTTTATGGTGAGATATTTATTAAAAAAAAAAAAATTCTAAATCCAATCATAGAACGCCTGACACATAAGATCACCATTGATACCAAAAATATCTGCTTTATATCCAGGTAGACTATCCTAGAATCCACGAAAATGTACGGTCAATTAATTCATTAAAACACTTATATAATAGAACCATTGAAAAAATAAAAAATAAAAAAATTACCCGACAAAAGAAGCATTCAGTAGAAAACTTCGTGTGGTGAGAAAGCGAAGGAAGATCTTAATCGAGCTTGAACAAAGCATATGTTTTAATCAATGGGCTTTTATTTTCATTGTTAGATTCTTTAAACTGATTCCACTCTCTTTAAATTTACATGATGCTAGAAATCTTTTGAAGAAGCGATGGAGTCTATTGAGAAGGCCAAAGCACACAAGGATGACTCACTATGAGCTAGCTTCCATGTTTTTTTGGCTGGAGGATTTATAATTAACTCCTGTGGAACCAAACTAATGGATTTTAGATGATAGAAGTATATGCATTTCTTCGAATAACGTTCTTTTTCATTAATTTGTGTACATATTTCAGATATTAGCTTAGTCAGGGGATGTATGTAGTGTATTTCATTTAATAAATATGTAAAATCTTGTCGAGTAAAACCAAACAAGCCAATTGAGTGTATTGTTTGAGTTGAGTTGGCTAATATCATTTCCTGCTGTTGCTAAGGAGTAAGCTCTCTTTTTTATGCTAGTCGTCGAACTTCATTTTGTCCCCAAATGGTCAAGGATTTTTCTCCAAACATTGATTTAGGTATATTGACTACTAAGTTGCTAAATCCAATGTATTGGAAATTAAGTTGGAGCTATTGGTACAGTCCACTTTCTAAAACTCAACAATCCAATAGAACCAAGTAAATGAACGAAGGAATCAGTAATTTATGAATGTTCATGTGCAACTTTTTACCATCGATGATTTGCTTAATTTTTTTTGTTGTTGTCTAGCATCATATATTTTAATTGCCAAAAGAATTGAGTGGTCGAGCGGAAAAGCATGAATGTAGGTTAATTACACTGTAGTTACTGAAGTTTCAAGTAAATAGTCATTGAAGTTATATTCTTATAGTAATAGTAACTTGAGTTTCTAACGGTTACATCTCGTTAGCCCCTCTTGAATTTTGCTAGCTTACGTGACAAGTAATGTTGTTTTGTTGACATACTAATGTTTTGAATCGAGTGATGATTAGTTTAAAGTAGTTGTACATTGGAATTCGAAATTCATTTTCACTTTTGTATCAAACAGTCAAAGGAAAAATTGAATTTCTCGGATGTGACAGTTTCCATGAAATTTAAATCAATTAAACGGATTCCAAGTGATTTTTGAATAATAAAATCACCTATTTGGTGTTTAAATGTAACATTAACACTGTATTCAATCTTTTGACTTCAACTTGTATAATTAACACTGTATGATTAAGGAAAAGTTATCATTTTTCTTCATTCTCTAAAATTCTATATGGTTTGGAAAATAATTGTTTTCCTTTGAAGGAATCCTATTTAAAATATGACATACACTCACCAATTCTTCACCCACAAGCTAAATGACAATTTAGTAATCGACAACATAGCTAATCATTTATGCTAATATTCTGTTATTTGTTTCAACTAAATCATTTTATTCAAGTGTCCTAGAAGCAAAACATTGATGAATAATTTCCTATTTTTCACAAAATAAGTTCAAACCACTAAAAATATATTCACGAACTCTTATCATTTTTAAAAGTTTTATTTTTCTTTCTAAGTTATTTCAACTTTATTATATACTTTAAACTTATTGAAAGTTTCATCCTTGTATTTCAACAAATAAACATATGTATATACAAAACAATCATCAAGAAACGTAATGAAATATCTACTTTCTCCTCTTGTTAACATGCCATTAATTCACATATCGAAATGAATAAGATCGAGTAATTTAGATGTTATATTTATGCTATGAAAATGCTTCTTAGTCATTTTAGATTCAACACAAGTTCTAAACCGATGAACTTTTGTTAAATCATATGAAATTAAGTAGCATTTAACATTATTTTCATATTACTAAAGCCTATACGCTCTAATCACCAATCCATACTAATAAAAAAGAATCAAGCATATAAGTAGAATTAATATTATTTTTATTATCATAATTTTCAATAGAACAAAACTTGATCATTCCATCACAAGAATAGCTTTTGTCAACAAAAATCCATCTAGTGAGAGTACAAGTTTGCCCGGTTCATATACCGACTTAACACCTGGTTTTACCAAAAGATCGTGACTAACAAGATTCATATTCATGTTTGGCATGAAGTAAATTTATCAACGTATCCCTTTTTTTGGATGTGAAATACGAGTCCATGCTCCCTTTGGCCTCGACCTTTGAGTGAATTTCATTTCCCATTTGAATTTGTTCTCCATCAACGATCACTTGAAAGGCTCTAAAGAGAGACCTATCGTTGAAAACATATATAGTGCTGCAAGTATCATACCACCATCCCAGGACCTTTCCTTTTGTCTTATTTACTCCACGCACTGCAGCAACAATATTGTCTTCAGTGCCAATGAAGTTCACTTTGTCCTCTTTTTTATTTTACTTCCAATTTCTACATGCCCATACGCTTAGCACACAAAGTAATATAATTTGGGTTTCTTTTTGGATTTTTTTAATGTTGGTTGGACCTCGAAAACTTTCTATTGTTGGATTTGTTGGCTGTCTATGGCATGGGCAGTCATGAGAATTTTCTTTTCCTTCTCGTGCCTCTATTCTTTCTTAATTCGAAAATGCTTTTGAATTTGTTCCAAAGAGAAATATTTGTAGTTACGAAGGATTTTCTTCCTATAACTTCACCAAGTTTCTGGTAATTTGGAAATAATGGCACCAACTTGGAAGGACTTTGGAAGTTCAATTTTCAGCGCCTATCAACTTATTGACAATCACTTGAAATTCATGTACTTGAGGCCACAACGTGGTATTATCCAAAAACAAAAAATAAAGATATTTCTAAATTAAAAATTATTTAATTTATTGATATCTTCCTCCTCAATTTTATATTTGTTCTCAAGTGCTTCCTAAAACTCCCTTGCCGACAATGTATTGGTATAAAGTTCAAATAACTGGTTGAATAATCCGTTTAATATGTGATCTATTCATACCCATTCGTCTTCTTGTCTTTTGTTTCGTTTGGCCTTCATTGTAAATTTTTCATCCAGTCACAAATTTTCCAACTTAAAAATTATCTCAACTCCCGAACCACTCAATTGTCATATTGAAATATATATTATTGTGTTAATTATACTCAGAATCTCTGATACCAATTGTTAAAAATTCAAGTATCACGTGTCGTTCGAACCACTTGATATGAAACCAACCTTCGGATTGAGATGTCGAAGTGATATGGCAAAATATGAAGTATATGATCGCAAGCAAAAGAATAAAAGAAAACAATAAAATATGACAAAGGAATTATGAGATTTTATTGCATTAAAAATAATGAAGATAGAGAAATATTATAATGATCCTAAAAGCTAATGATCACTTTTCTCACACAATGAAATTGTATAGAAGAGCATAATATTTATAGAGAACATGTCGGAGATATCTAAATCCTCCTACTAGAGTTGTTGATGAAGTATGATGCCAAAAAATCAAGTCCAAAACGGAAAAGAAGAGAAAAACATGAAAAGCGGGAACAGGTACGGGTGGCGCTGCAGCGCCACCTTTGGGCGCCACGGCGCTGAGCGTTCTGCTCAATTTTTTTTTTTCCAAATTGTTTTCTTTATCCCGAACTCTTCTTCAAATTCAATACCAATTTTCAACTCTCGATGGGCTTCCAAAATAGAACTTCAACTTGACATAAGACTCCAATAGCATTCCAAATTGAATTCTTCTTGACGTGAACTTCAATTAGAACTCTTGAATCACTTCAACAAAGAATTCGGGTCACATCCAAATTCTGACAATCTCCACATTGACATGAATTTCACTACAACGAACAAAGCTCCAAAATACTCTCCACCTGAAGAAAATTCGTTTGTAAGGAATGAACTAACTCTTCAACAGTAACCAAAACTGATTTCTTCAACCAAACACAAAATATTATATCTCTTCCAATGAATCCAAGCATAACTCTACAGAATTGTCTCAAATTCTCAAAAAATCATAATGATTTTAAAATTTATCAAACTGGGTTGTAACGCTCCTCAATGCAGAATCAAACCTAAATGATTTTAAAGAAGGTCTCTTGCTAGATTGTATACCTTCTACTATACTGAAAGCATGCTCAACAAAATCTGCATCCACATACCTTTTACCACGGGTCTATCCCTAACAATTGAATACAATGGCACCACATATTCAAAATTTCACTTTTTGTACGCTTCTTCTTCACAGTGTTGATACCAATGAAACAAAGCCTTAACGAGTAATCAAGATCTAAGGATTTTTTTTTCCTAACTCATAACTTTAATGCAAACTTTAATAGGGAGAAAGCACGAGGAACTATAGAGTGATTTGGTATTTATATAATCGATCTTTTTATTATTGTTCGTTACTATATTTTGTTTATTTTTAATTGACAAGTGATTTCATATTGTATTTTTCTAATTTTTTTTAAAATATAAAGAACAGGACAGACCAAAATTGAATTGGTTGACTCGTTTTTGGTTGATTGTGGAATCGATGATTTTATTTTTATGATTTTAATTTGTACTTCTATGGTGTGTGTGATGATAGTATTGAGAAAAAAATATATTAAATAGTGATATGATGATAAATATGTGGTTAAAAAGTAAAGAAAAGTTATTGGTATAATGTACATTGAAAATAATTTTTAAAATAATATATTTTTAAAGAATGCATGTCAAACTTATACTTAGTTTGATTTGATTCCTTTTGAAAGTGGATGGAACCAGATTGTGCACGCTCCTAATTCAAGACCCTTCTGGATCATTTAAAATGTGACGATCCAACTACCAACACCTAAACATCCAACGGTCGAAAATAAAACTAAAGAAAAGAAGTGTTGAATGAGTAGGACTTCCCACTTTCAACAACCTTCAAATCCACAGCAAATTTCTACCCTTTATCCTCTCACTCCAATGGCTGCTACTGTGCTAAAAGCGCCACCTACGTTCGGCACCACCACCGGCTGCAACTCACCCCTAACTTCCAGAAATTTCACTCGCGTTTCATTCATCTCTACCGGACCGAAATGCTATGTAAAAAAATGCCGTATTTATCACTCTACTAGTAGTAGCATTACTAGTATTAAATTCCCACACCGTTCGCTTGAGAGATTCTTACGCTTCGTTTCTGACGGAGAAACTGCTGAAACACAAACTGAAACCCTAGAGAAAGACCAGGCTCAGGAATCTGAACCCGATATTGAGGTTCTATGTTATTTTCATTTCATTATTTTATTTTCATTTTAATTGCAATTGGACTTTTTATACTACTGAATTTTCTATTTTCTGGACATTTTTCCTGTAAAAAGCTGTTTCATTTCACTCTTATTACCGGTATTGAGTGGAGCTTTTGTTGTGGTTTTGATAACTAGTTTTGTTGTTCCTTAAATTGGTTTTATAAGATGCGTTCTTGAATTAAAAATTGTTTAGATTAGAAATATATTGTTTGAATGAAATTGATGAAAGTTGTTATAGTTGATTGTTTACAAGATAGTTAAAAAATGAGGAGTCATTACACTCAATTATATTCGCTGCCTTTTTAGGATAAATAGGTATTTCTTGTTGGTTTCCTTGATTTGTAATCATGGAAGTCGACACTGCATTGCTAATTATAAAATGGATTGAGTTGTGTTTGATAACCCGTGATGTGATTTCCTAGATTAGTGCCGGATAAAAGATAAATATGATTGATTCATGACTAAAACAACATCTCATTCTTTTCTTATTCCGTTCAACTGAAAAATCTCAAGTTTCACAGCGCACATGAGCTCATCCCAAGTTCGAATTTATGTCTTTTTCCCTTCACTAAAACTATATCATTAGCAAATACAACTGCCCAAGGAACCTTATCTCTACAAGTTTTATAAGCTAATTCATTACTAAAACAAAAAAGATTAGTTCTTGCAGCACAATCTTGATCTGAATTGCTAGCCATGCTAGAATTCATACTTGATAATTATTGTTCGTACATATCCTTAATTATATTGGTATATCCAATAATTTTTTTTTCTATCACCCGTCACAGCGGTTACCTAAGGACCCTATTGTATTATCTTTTACAATCAGTAAAACTGTATGCACTTTTGTTTCTTTTCTCTATATTTGTTCATTATTCTGTGAAATAAGATCCACAAATTGTTCTAGCCTTGAAAGTTCTGGTTCTTCATGACCAATGATACTAGAAAAATAAATAGAATTTTTTCCTAATAGCAGTTAACCTCTTAACTCATGCCTCATTTTCAAACTTGGATAATTAATATCATTAACTTGTTTATGTTCTTCATTTTACGTATATACCAAAATTTATAGCATGGATTCCCTAATTATTTTGTCTGCTCATTTATGGTGTTCTTTTTGAAAAATCTAAAGGATGATGAATGATATTAAGAACTCAGAGTTCAAGAAACTATGGTTGTTGAGTTTAAATACAATTAGTGACCTGAATTGTGTGTTTCTGTTTGAAGCGCAATTCTTTTTACTATAGGAGGAGGAAGATTGTACTATTCAAATCACCCTCGACTACTGCAGATGATGCATTTTATACTGAGAACATTTAAAAAATAAATGTTAGATTTACACAGGTTGTTGTATATACAAATGTAAAATAATGGAAGTAACCACTGACCAGTGTCCAGGAATATCTAGCATACATTCTTGGTGTTGAAAAAAGCTTAATTTGTCATTTTACTATATACAATATCTCACTGGCATCAGGAAAATAATGATCACATGTCAACTTGAAAAGCTTTCTAAATGAACTCAGTTCATTCATCATGTGATTTTTACCAACTTTATATTAAATGTGTATTCTGACCTTTTGAATCTAAATACACTTCTAGTGCATAAGAATTTATATTTTACTGAAAGCCTATAATATATGTTTAGGAAGACATGAGGAGAAATGTACTGAACAAACTAGATATCACTTATATTTTCTCACTCTTATTAACCTTTAGGTATCTAGTTAATTATTGCGAGGCTTGTACTGAGATTGTGATTTTTCTAAATGATTTGCTACTTCTATTTGATGTACAGGGCATTTCAGATGGTGGCAGTGGTGCCGATGCTGCCAGTGAGACTGACAATGCTGTTGCAGAGGTATCTGCTTCGGCTGTTATAGCGTCTCTAAATTTGTACAAAGAGGCCTTTGCAAATAATGACGAGTTGAAAGTTTCCGAGATAGAGCTATTACTTAAATCAATTGAAGATGAGAAAATTGACCTCGGGAGAAAAGTGGCAACTTTATGTGAAGAATTATCATATGAAAAGGCTCGGATTCTTAGAATCGGTGCTGACTTTGACAATTTTCGGAAGAGAACAGAGAGAGAACGACTTACCTTGGTAACAAATGCACAAGGTGAAGTGGTGGAAACTTTGTTGTCTGTTTTAGATAATTTTGAGAGAGCCAAAGCCCAGATCAAGGTGGAAACAGAGGGAGAGGAGAAGATCCATAATAGTTACCAGAGCATATACAAACAGTTTGTGGAGATTCTTGGATCCCTTGGTGTTGTCCCCGTGGAGACCGTGGGGAAACCATTTGATCCCATGGTAAGTTTCTCTTTCTTTACATGTGCAAAATTGTCAAATAGCATAAAGATGTGGAATATGCTGCCTTCCTCTCATGTTGTTAAATTTCAACTTCCTAATAATCAATTTTTTTGTGACCAGTGGTCATAAATACTCTCTTCGTCCCATAAAGATAGTCTTGTTTTCATTTTTCGTCCATCCCAAATTATAGTCAAGTTTCTTATTTGAAAGTGTAGTTAACATATTGGTCTCCTATATGCTTTGTTATCACGTATAAATTACTCCATTATTCAATTGTAGTTGGAACAATAAATTAAAAAAAAAAAA
>CAIGRL010036228.1:0-13860 GCA_903798325.1 Fraxinus xanthoxyloides
TTTTATTTATTCTTTTCTTTTCCTTTTTGTTTTATTTAAATTGGAGGGTATATCGATCATTTTATGTTAAAAATTGGTCAAAATGACGTTTTGGACCAAAAATGTGAAAGGTAGGGACGTTCTGCGCCAAAAAATTAAAGGTATGGACGTTTTGCACAATAACCGGCAAAGGTATGGACGTTTTGTGCTAATTACCCTTTCATTAATTAGTACATCTTGTCCTTGATGATGATTTATATCAAAATATTTTGTTTTCATATTTTAAAATAATGATAAAATATTTTTTCGTGTTTTTTTTTTCAAAAAAGTTGTTTTACGTCATTTCAAATAAAATTTTGACATAAAACTATTATCAAATACAAAATTATTAATTAATAAAAAGTTTTGAGGATAACTATTAAAAAATCGTTCGAGATATAAGTGGTATAATGGTAAAAATTAAGAATGTTAAATAAAATTAAAATGTTGTGCACAAGAGAGAGGGGTATCGGATATTTTTGTCAATTTTAACCCTAAAAATTCACAGGCCAAAAATATTAGATATTTTTTAAAACAAAAAATACAAAACTCTTCCCAGGACCCAAATAGTTTCAGAAGCGGTTATATCTCAAACCTCAAATGCTAGCACAAACGAGAAACGCAGTCACCTATTGCGCCTCCGAATAGTTTCACGGCGAGGTCACACTCTCTCTCTAAAGTATTTACCGTAAATTCTCAGCTGTAATTTTCCACGCTTCATCTTCATTATTAATGTTATTTTCGAATGTTCATAACCGTGCCTTTTGAGATTTTGTAATGAATTCAATGTTATTATTTCTAGTTGGGAAATTTGATTTTGCTGATTTTTTCGGCAACTGTTCACTTTGCTTCAACATTATTTACTCAATTTAGCACCTTTACTTTAATGGGTTCCGTTTAAAATTGAAATATTAACACTTTCTGGCTTGAAAAACTGAATCTTTCAGATTTAGCTACATCGAGGTGTGATAAAAATTTTGTGGTTTTGCGTTTCACATGAGAACACATCGGTACTACATTTTGCATTTGATTTGATTTTGTTTATTTTTACGCTGTACAATAGAATGCTGATTGAGATTTTTATTTTTTAAATTGTGGACTTAAGGTTTATTTAGTCTTTTTGATCAATCTGTTTGGAGATCATTTACTGAATTTAGCAGCTTTACTTTAATGGGTTCCTTTTAAAATTGAAATATTAACACTTTCTGATTAGAAGAACTGAATCTTTTAGATTTAGCTACATTGAGGTGTGACAAAAATTGTGAATTTTTAGTGGTTTTGCGTTTCACATGAGAACACATCGTTACTGCATTTTACAATTGATTTGATTTTATTTATTTTCACTCTGTACAATAAAATGCTGATTGAGGTTTTGATTTTATTTTTTTATTTTTTTAATGGTGGGATTAGGTTTATTTAGTCTTCTTGATCAATGGACCAGAGGATTGATTATGAGAAAAGATTGCACACTGTATCAGATTATCCTGGAAATGAAGGGATGAAAAGAAGGAACCCAAATGATGAAAAAGAACCAAATGGCATTGGACCAGACGATACAGTTTACCGTTATTTGTCTCCATTGAGAAAAATTGGTAGCATTATTGGAATTGGTGGGGATATTGCTAAGCAGTTGAGAGCAGAAACACATGCAAGGATTAGGATTAGCGAGACTATCCCGGGGTGTGATGAACGTGTAGTCACCATTTATAGCACAAGTGATGAAACAAATAGTTATGGGGAGGACCTAGTTTCACCTGCACAAGATGCCCTTTTTCGGGTGCACGACAGGGTGGTCACTGAGGAGTTGCCTGTGAATGGTGCATTTGAGGAGCCTCTGCAAGTCACTGTGCGCTTGCTTGTGCCATCTGATCAGATAGGTTGTGTGATTGGGAAAGGAGGACAAATAATCCAGAACATACGCAATGAAACTGGTACTCAGATCAGAATTTTGGGTAGTGAGCATTTGCCACCTTGTGCTCTGAGTTCTGATGAACTTATCCAGGTAGTGTCCCATTTTTAACTGGTATTCTTATCTTCTTTTACTCATTTTCCACCCACTATTTTAATTTACTTGTTGCTTGCAATGCTTTTTTTTGAAATGGATGTTAAGAATTGTATTTTCAGTATTATGGTTTATCTGGTGGGATTTTGAGAGTAAGCATGCAGGATAGTTTCAGACCTTTTAGAATTAATCAGATGGTTTGTTTTGCAGTAGCTTGTCTTTAAAATATACAGAGAATCCATGAAATTTTCCATGATGTCTAAAGATGGTAAGTTTGGGTTTCATAAGATGATGGTGAAATTTCTCCTGTGAATGACATTACATTAATCTCCTCTTATTTGTGCTATGAAATGAAACTTATAGTATGCTCGAGGTTTTCTGATGCTTGCTTTTGGTTGGAAAAATATCGGTGATGATTTTTACAGTTTGTACTTGTTCAATTTGCAGATAACCGGGGAAGCTACTGTAGTGAAGAAAGCTATATACCAAGTTGCATCTCGTCTTCATGATAACCCCTCAAGATCACAGCATTTGCTCTTGTCGGCATCCAGCATTTATAGATCTGGAATAGCATTCAACAATCCAAATGTTGGTGGCCCTCTTATGGGCATAACTTCGTCAATGGGTTCTTATGGGGGTTCTTATACTGCGAAGGAGTTCTCACTTCGTTTGATTTGTCCAACTGAAAATATAGGTGCTGTGATTGGAAAAGGTGGTGTTATTATTAAACAAATAAGACAGGAATCTGGGGCATTCATTAAAGTTGATAGTTCTGGTGCTGAAGGAAATGATTGTGTTATATCCATATCAGCAAAGGAGGTGAGCATAATTTTATGTAGTTTTTTCAATGATAATTAAGAAAAACCAAGTCAGGAAGTTTGTGTTGACGTGAGTTTTTATTATTTTATATCTCAGACGTTTGATGCTCCTTCCCGGACTATCGATGCGACAATGCGGTTGCAACCACGGTGCAGTGAGCGAACAGAGAGAGAGTCAGGTGATCCTGTTCTCACCACGCGTCTTCTTGTACTAAGCTCTAGAATTGGATGTCTTATTGGTAAAGGTGGGGCTATCGTGAAAGAGATGAGAAATACTACGAGAGCTAACATCCGGATTCTTTCTGATGAACAAGTTCCCAAAGTTGCATCTGAAGACGAGGGGATGGTGCAGGTTGATGACATTGTTTTTGTGCATGTGTGCATGGCTGTCTGTCCATCTCTATGCCGTCCTACTTTACCTGTCTCCCTGTTTGCTTGTCCTGTCTGCATTTTCATTCTCATTCATATAGTTGTCACATTTTAAAAGATGTTAGAGTGATTGTAGTTGTCACATTTTCATCCTCATTCATACGTATGATGCTGACCAGATTACTGGAGACCCGAATGCGGCTAGAGCTGCCTTATTACAAGTAGTGATGCGCTTGAGGGCAAACGTATTTGAGACTGAGGGAACTTCATCTGGATTTCCTCCGCCTGCTCCATATCGTCAAATATCACCAGACATGTCTGATGGCCCCAAATATACGGGTCGTGATAATAGATCAAGAAATCATGGATATTCAACCTACTCAGGTGGTTATGACCCCAAAACTTTGCCACCAGATGAAAGTTATGGGAGTTATGATGCTTCACAGGTACCTTCTACCAAGTTGTTTAGTAAGATTGAATGTATTCTGATTCTCATAATTTGGAACCACATTAGTTTTCTAATAATTTATAATGTGATATACATTTTGAAAACATACATTTCTAGTATGGAACTGCCGAACTGGTACACCAAATGTTTTCTTTAGCATCTATTTAATTGCCACACAAAACTTTCACCTGTTGCCCCCAGCCTGATCCATGTTCAATGCTCTAGATTGTCGGTGAAAGTTATGGAGCATATGGTGTTTATTCATCTAGTCATTCTGGTGTTTCTGGGTAAACTTTTGGCCCTCCTGAAATTTGTCCTCCCCCCTCCTCACCCTCAACATATGTAATCTTTTATGGTTTTCTTCAACTCTCAATCTTGCTTGAAAGGTTTGGTCAGATCTAATTATTTCATCCAAGCTCATAGTTTGTGACCACTCTTACCAGGTTATCTAGGCAGAACCCAGTTTCATCCGAAAAATCTTATGATTATTAGAGTTTCTGGCTGTTAAGGCATGGAGGTAATGCATGGCTTCCTTTTTTCTTGTTCAATCTTAATATTATAATATACAAATCCATGCTCTTTATGCTGCAATCTACATGTTTACCCTCTTCTTGTTAATTTGCTTAAACCATATATTTGTTTCTAATAGTCTCTCTCTCTCTCTCTCTCTCTCTCTCTCAGTTACATTAATACAGTTATGGAGTGTGATGCCCGAAGCTAGCCAATTGCCTTTTTTAATGATGCCTTCAGCCCAAGACCAGAAGACCTAATCAACGAGACATGAGAAAATCCTATCTATTTTTGCCCTTAGAATTTTTTCTATATTTTGTTATCACAATTGGTGTATTGTAATGAGAGCTGTTATGTTGATTATGGTCTTGTACTAGCTTGAAGTTTTTTACTTTCAAGAAGTGATTTAGCTTGTCGAAGTTCAATTCCAGTGAAGTGTTGCATGTTTGTAAAACTTTTGGACACGATGACTAGTATCGTTTGCTCATTTTTGTTTAACCCCAGCTTTAAAAAGATCTGTCTTCCCATGATATCTATGTTTCTATTCACAACGCATTTCAGTAAGCAGGATTCTTAGTATATGAGTTCTTAGATTGGTATAATAAGCTTACCTGCTAATGTAATGCTATCTTACTCCAAACGAAGCATTTTGATTCTCATGTAAGTTTTTCCTCTTATGGATTTCACAAGCATTGTGAAAGTGCTCTAAGCATTCTCCTATGCTTCTGATATTACTTCACATTTTGGTACAATTTACCTTCCATTAATAACATTTGCACACTACATGTGGGATCTTTTTAGGCCAGAAGCCTATAAATTCACTTCTATAACTTGTTGATTAGCCCTAACTTGTTCTTGGGATTCATTGAGCTTATCTGCTTTCAAAGAGGTATGATCCATCTTCGTGGATATTTGTGCTTTAATATCACATTGCTCCATCTGAACATGTTTAAATGATTTTTATTTGGCAGGATTGACAGATATTTCATTTCTTCTAGCATTTGCAGTAAGGTAAGCATTTCTGTCAAATGTATTGAATGGGATACCAGGTTGTAAGATTCTCATTGGTCATGAACCATTAGTGAAGGTGAGCTGTCTTTTATCTCCTTTTCGTAGTTGTTTTATTTATTTATTTTTATTTGGTTAAAAGAGATCATTTAAGAGAACAAACGAATTTCTGAGAGAGATGCATTATACTTATTGCTTCTGAAAATCATGGGTTTCCTGCTTTGCTTTGGAGGCATACGATAGTAAGATGGATTTTGCCAAAGAATAAAATAAAATAAATCGAATGAAGTGATTCATATACTTGATTTCATATTATTAGGTTGCTTATACTACTTTACCTCTATGCTGGGTACAACAACCATGTACTTTGTAAATTGGTGCTATTTATCGAGTAAACGAAGCAGAGCTTTTGTATCAACATCTAGAACATTGTTTGATTAACTGATCCTAGTCTTCCCATTGGCCGCTTGTTTCTATTGGCTATGCATAAAAGTTTTATCTTATAAGAAAATAAATAAGTTTTAAAACAGATCATTTGTTTATTGGTCAAAGTGATTTTCAAAATAAGTTGTTTTTCTTTTACTTAAAAATAAGAAAATTAACATAACTGAACACTTTAGAAATTAAAAAGTTGCTTAACCCTCAATGCTCGTTAAAAAAAAAAAAGTACCATTTTTTCTTGTAATCTGTTAATTTTGCTTATTAACTAGATTATGCACCTTATGAAATGGGGATTTTAAGGTGGTTCTACGCTCCCTCAAACTGAAAATTTATTATATTAATAAATTCAATATCTATTACTCTGTTATTTGAAACGTCATTAGACAAAATTTCATGGATTAGGACCCAAATCAGTAGCCACTGGCATTTCAAATTCATTTTCACAGATCTGACAAGTGAAAGTTTCATAAATGAGTGTTAGTAATTTATTAGCACGAAATCTTTGTTTGCTCTAGTACTCAGTTCTTGGTCAAATATCCTCGTTTATTACCTTGAACAAGAAAAAAACAACAGACAGATTATTTATTTATAGTTTGCATAATCACGGTAGAGCAGGTAAAAATCTAGAAAGAAGTGTTTGTACTTTTTGGGTTGCTGAGGGATTCAAAGGTATATTGTTTCATGTCAGCAATACCTAATTCCACATTGGTATTTTCTGATTGGTGTATTACCTAGGAAAATACAAACATGCTTATGTAGGTTAATTTGTATAAATTCATCCTTTTGCCTTGGACACTTTGAACAGTTGAATTATACTTACGGTCGAGAAAACACTGAACTAAGCAGTGAAAAATGAAGGCAGGAGGCGCAGTCGAAGGTGGTGAAGTAACAAAAGTACCAAGAGGGAACAGGATGATTGCCATAATAGACCTTATTCTCAGAATTGTGGCCATTTTTGGAACATTGGCAAGTGCTGTGGCAATGGGAACTACAGATGAAACTCTTCCTTTCTTCACTCAGTTCATACGATTCAGGGCTCAGTACGATGACATTCCGACCTTCCGGTTAGTTAATTACTCATATTATGTTGTTTAATCAGTGTTTTGATTGCGGCTGGTTCAACCAGGAGCACGAAACTGGTCTGGTTATAGCCTAAAAACCCTTCTTAGACAACCGGATGGTTCAACCTCGAACTGGATGAACCTGCCACAAGTTCTCTGAATCTCCAGAATGCATGTTTTATTTTTTTTTTACCTATCATTTGACCTCATTTCTATCTTTGTCAACCATTTGATGTTCGAACTTCTATCGTGGGTAAGTCTTAAAAATTGGTTAATATTAATTATTTCATGCCATTTATTATAAGAAAACTTGATGTTTTTTCTCTTCCGTTGCAAAGGGTTTTTGTGATTGTAAATGCAACAGTATGTGGATATCTAGTCTTGTCTCTAGCCATTTCCACCTTTCACATTGTGAAGAGCAAAGCAGCGAAGACTAGGGCAGTGCTAATCTTTTTGGACTCGGTAAGAGATCTATGCTTCCCTTCTCATCACTTATAAACTTAATCGCGTTACTTAGATGCTTCGTGACTTTGGTTTGGCCATAGACCTACAAAACAATATACATTTTGGGCAACTTTGGGATTGCTAGATGGATATCATTGTAAATAGGCCTTCACCTTCCACCGAATATTACAATATATCTGTTTATCACAGAGAGATTCTTCGTTCCTCTGCTCAAATCAATCGGGTATAAATAGGAATACTGATAATTGTATTAGATTATTTACCAGCCTGAGCTCTTAGAGAGTCGATTTATCATGCAATCAAAGTAGACAGGAGTCCTTAATATTTATATCCTATTCGTGAGAGTGCTTTAATCTCAAACAAACAAATTAGAAGAGGGAAAGTAAACCAAGACTATAACAGGGCAGTTGTAGTTTCTTTGGTTCTTAAGTAGAGTTCACAAGGAATCAAAAGAGTGTTGAAAAAAGATTCATAAAAAGCGACTATAAATCCAGGGCTTCGTTCATTGTTAAACGGATTTCTAGCAACCCTAAACCTAACATGTTAAACCTCAAAAATGATGCAGATAATGCTAGCTGCAGTCTCTGCTGTAGCATCAGCAGCAGCAGCAATTGTGTATTTAGCACATAATGGGAATGCATCAGCTAACTGGTCTGCTATTTGCCAGCAATTCCAAAACTTCTGTGAGCGCACTTCTGGATCTCTTATTGGCTCATTTGGTGCAGCACTTATTTTTATTCTGCTCATCATTCTGTCAGCCATAGCATTATGTAGGTTCTGATGACATTCAAATGGATATACTGGTGTTGCTTCTACCTCTATCTGATGTCAACTTTATATTGAGTACTCGGACCGTGTAACATTATCTTCTATAATACTGCTCAGTGCTATGTAATTCTCTCTATCAAACACGATGTTTATATGCCCCATCTAAAGTTGTCGACATAAAGAATCTTAATCGAGTGAGAGCCCACATAGAATGAGATTCTACGAAACTAAAACTCTGAACTCCATAAATATAACATTCTACGAGTAGGCATCTTTGAACATCAAAGTGTCTTTCCGACTTGAGTATGAGAGTTTGAACTGAATTTTTTGTCACCCTAGAAGAAAATTGTATCAACTATTGTTACTACACAAGCGTATAATAGGACTGGGAAACTTAGTCATCATATCTTCAAGTTATACAATATAATTAAACACCAATTCTATTTGAAAGACACTTCTATCAATTTGCATGTAATTTTCTGTAATTCTGACCTTCAATATTCATGTGAAAATGCTAGAAATTTTCTTCAAAGCATCCCACTTTCTCCACTGCAATACAAACCTCATATGCTGCTCTGAAAAATTTATGGATTTCTCAGTTTCTGCTAAGATCTTTTCCATTTCAATTTTTTAGAACTCGTACGACAAATGCATCTTCTTATGCTAACAAGGCAACGAGATCATCGATCGATTTCAACGTCTTCTCGTAGAATAGATACGATTCATACACCTTCGGAGTCCGAATGTAATAATCAAACTGTAAAAAGCGAATCAGTCACCAAAGTTTCAGTAAAAAGATAGAATACTTTCACTAAGAGGGAAAAAGAGAGACTATTGAACACCATACGAATATGGATGGTACGCAGTAATGCGTATGATTGGATTAAAGTCGGCCTTGCCAAACGAGTTATTTTGTCAAAAACAAGTTAGTTACAAGCTTGGACTAGCAACTAACCTCGGCCATGTTATCGACCAATTCATTCGCAGTTTGAATATAAGAATTTCGCCGGCTTTGAGGCACCATTGTCATGGCAGTTTTCATATCCTGTGAAAGATAAGCTTGCTTTAAACGTATGTAATACAAAACATACCTCCACGACATGGTTTCCAGCATGCCCCTAATGCTATGAAGTCCCTCGGCAGTCTGTCGAATTCTTGCCACCGAATCTTCTGGCGACAATCCAGGCTCGAAGAACCTCTCCCGGAGAAACGACCGCGTACCCCAATTCTCAGCTAGTGCCAATGGGGTGGCATGGAGGCCTAGAGCCACCGAAGTGGCTAGAAACAACGTCAAAAAACTTCGTCGTTGGGTCGGGTTTTCTTGATCAGATTTAGTTACCTGGATTCTTGGAAGTGAGCGGTGATTTTGGAATTCATTTTTGTGTGCCGCGGTGATTCGAGTATGAAAAATGGTTGAGTTGGAGAAGATGAAGCTCATAGCTTAATTTATGTAGTTAGAATTTGATTTGAGTACATGGAAAATGGTTGTGTGAAGGAGAAATGGAAATTGGAGTTTTGGGGCAGGTAGTGTGGATTAGTTTGTTGCACAGTATTACAACATGGACCTTTGCTTTTGGTGACATGGTATTCATTATCCTCTTTTTGTCATTTTTAAGAGCCCCCGTAGACCTATTTTATTTTATAATATATTTAAAAATATATGTACCTATTTTATTCTGTGTTACTGTTATATATATATATATCAAATTTTAAACTTTTTTTTAATATTTCATTTAAATAAGAAAAATAGTTTTTGGTTTGGACAATATTCATTTTCTCATTTTGAAACAAATTATTGCAGCTCAATAATATTTTAACGGGAAAATAACATTAGAGATCCCCAATTTTTTATTAGTGTTGCATTTTGATCCTCCATATTGAAAACAAAGCATTTAAATCCTCGATGTTTTCCATTTGTTAGCACTTGAGTACTGGTGGACAACTATACCGTATTTATTTAAAGAGACAAAGTTCTCGTAAAAAGATAACCCATGTTTGGTATATATTAAAATTTTCATTTTCATTCTTCTACTCATTTTCAACCACACATTTTTTAATAAAATGATATTTTTCAACTTTTACTTCTTTTTCAATGACACATCTCCATCAATCTACTATTGTTTCAAACAATGTTATTTATAAACAAACAAGACTAAATATATAACAAAAAAAGGATAAATGAAAATAGAGAGAAGATAAAAGACATAATTTCCCCCTCTCATTCATCCTCTCAAGTCCCAATAAACATGGCTGCTACACAAGCTTTTTTTTAAATCTTCAAAAAATGGAATTACATATTTTCCCTCTTTGATTTTGCTAAAAATTATATTTTTTAGTAAATTTTGATAAAAATTGATAAAAAAATGTTGTCGAAAATGAGTTTGAAAAGAAATGAGTATTTTTTTTTATGGGGACATTATCTTATTATTGACCAATACAAGTGTTGTTGAAAATAACTCCAAAAAGAAATGAGTATTTCTATGGGGACATTAACTCATTGATGACCAATATAAGATATTGAAAAATGATTTTTTTTTTTTGAATGGGTGGATAATAAATAGTAAAATTTAGGATCTCATATATTGTGTGGCTGAAAATGATTTTCTAAAAAATATTTCCCATACAAAGAAAACTCTTGTTTCTTGTTTTTTTTTTCTTTTATTTTTTTATTTGCATATTTTGTTACTTATTTAATTTTTGTTCATTAGGATTCTCATTTTAGGGGGAAAAAAGGTTATTAATTATAGGGGTAAAATTGTCCATTTAGAAATCAAGTGCTACCAAATTAAAAGATTGAGGATTTAAACGCTTGTGTATTGAAGATTGGGAATCGAAGTGTTAGACTTGTCAAAGATTGGAACCTATTTAGCTATTTTCCCTATTTTAAAATTGAATTTTTTAAAACATGAATGAAGAAAACTAATTTTTTTATAAGAAAAAGGAAAAGATAAAAATCCAAACTTACGCTTTATTTCAACGCCAACATTTTCAGATTTTAGTAGTATGGTAAGAGGCACTTAATTTTCTAAATTAAACATAGTGTAAATGCTAAGTGTATGAAAATAATAAAAATTATAGAAAACTGTTTACTTTAGATATTGCAAATGAACTAAATTGATAACACAATAAATTGATAGTCTAAGAAAAACTAACAAAGAGGGATGAATTGATTTTCAAAAACATTTTCGAAGAATAGATTCAAATTTAGACAAATTGAGAAAGAATAAGTCAATTAAGCAAAATGCACAAATACGAAAGCGATAAGTAAATGGAAAAAGAGAGTGCAAACGATATATTTGTGGAGTTTTGATCTCAACAAATGATCTACATTCTCTATTACTAAGCTTTCTGTCACGAGCAAAGTTTTCTCACTATATTGATTGACTTATGGTGTAATACAAAACAACACTTCCGATCACTTACAACAAAGGAGTGCCGATCTTTATACAATGTTGATTTTTTCGGTACCTCAATATGACCCACAAATCTTGAAAAGAAATGATTTTACAATTTGAAAATCTCCTCTTAATAAATGATATATAAACTAATAAAGTACTAAGAGAGAAAGATGTTTTTCAAAAGTTGATTCAATCAAAAGTTTTTCAAAGTAAATAATTTGACAAAGATAAATAAGATGTAATATCAATATAATTTTTCTCAAGAATATCTCATTTAAATACTCTTAAAAATGTAGCATTGAATGCAAAGTGAAATGATATTTATAGAGCTCAAGACGCCAAAAGTTCTGAGTAATCGGACGCTTGCATTTTGAACCGAACAATCAAAGTAGCCGTTGTGTGTCAAAATTCAGAATGTTTAAAAAAAGTAGCCGTTGGACGAACTGGACATCCACAAGATTTTCCTGCGATTTTCCGTTCTTGAATCTTAGAAAAATGTAGGCTTTTGAAGAGCGTTTTCACTTTATTTTTCAAAATAAGTGATATTGTAATAAGTTTGAATAGCAAATTGAAATACTTACATTTTTGAATAATATTTTTATTCAAGTGCTTTTACGAAATAATCATGCATAAAAAATTATTTGTTGAGCTTTTAATAATTCATTGCTAAATATTGAAATATTTTACCTTTACATATGAATACAAACATCTAATCACATGAATACTATTGAAGTTCTTTGTTTGGGATGACTTGTTTTGGATGCTTGATTCCATCTCGATTTTCATTGAACATTCGATGCAAGTATTTTGATAGTGACTTTTTTTATCTTCAATTGATCAACTTTGCAACAATAGTTTTGAAGACTTGAATTCAATTGCTAGAAATAAAATTAAATTGTTGTTATGATCAAAACATTAAAAATGAAATTAGTCATACGTCAACATATATATTTTGAGATTTGAGAAAAAAGGGAAATAAAGTACTAATCATTTATTAAGAGGAATTCTATAGAAAATGGAATTTGTTTTCCATTTTCTTACTTTTCTTGTGTTTGATAGGTTTTTTTTTCTAGGCAATTGATTTTCCCACTTTTCCTCACACACTCACATTTTCTTGCTTTTCCTTGAAATCATTTTCCCACCACTTTAGTGGGAAAATGTTTTCCATTTTTTTTTACAATTGGAAAAAATTCTAGATACAATGGTAAAAAAAATTATCACTTTTATTGACAATTTCTATACAAAACAAAGCCAAATGAATGATATTCACTATTGTAAAAAAAAATTTGTAATTTTTTAAAAGTTTTTTTTTTTAGTAATTGGAAAAAATTCTATGAACAATGGTAAAAAAAATTCTCTTTAATGGACAATTTACATGCAAAACAAAACTAAACGAATGGTATTCGGTATGATAATTATTTTTAATTATTAATTTTTTTAGCAATCGGAATAAATTCTAGACCCAATGGTAAAAAAATTATCACTTTAATGGACAATTTTCATGAAAAACAAAGTCAAACGGACATTCGGTAAAACAAATTTTAGACAATTTAATTTCCTATAATTCATTTTCTTTCCACTCATTTTTCATCTTTGTAATCAAACGTACTATAATCTTTTAAGAGAGAATGGATTATAGTAAGAAAATTCCGTCATATGATAAGAAATAAATATATTCATTTTAATATGGAAAGAGATGACAATGGTTTTTTGAGTTTTGTTTCCCTACGTAAATCTTATTTATAAAATTCTACGTATTAGACCAATGACAACTGATAAGGCGTTTCGAATATAAGATACAAGTAAATGAAAATTTTCATTTTTCTAACTTAAAACTCTTAAAATAAGTTAATTCAATGCCTCGGGGTGTCATGCATCTTGTAGGGCTTTTGTAGTCTTAGTCAAGTTTTCTAGTGACGTGTTTAGTAAACTGAATTGGACGACACTCGACGGTATAAGAAATAAACGCAGTTAAAATTATGTTCAATTTGTTATCTAATCTAATCTAATACTATGTATCAAATATACATTAAGAAGCTAAAAACGTTAAAAACCCATAAAATGTGCATCTCGTTTCCACCAACATTTAATTATAAAATTCCAAAACCATATAAATAGTGTGATTATGATTATACTAGGACAAAGTTACAATTCATGGAGTCCCTATTACTGTGGTAAGTGGATGATTACCAAACTCCATATTTAGAGGGAAATTTCAGTTAAGAACCAGTGAGACCACTTTCACTTAGTGGCTGATTGCTGTGTATCATGGTTGACTCCACTTGTGCAACATTGATTATCTGCTGGACCCTCTGATCAGTGTGAAATCAAGGTGTGGATGGGGTTGGTGTCAATGAAATACTATTTCAGTATTTTCATTAAAAATTTAGGCTGCATTTGATTGCAAAAGTAAGAAATAGGTGGAAAGAAAAAAATTTATAGGAAATTGAATTATCTAGAAATTATTTTACTATAAATTGTAATTAATTATGCTTGATTAGTATAATTTTTCACCTGAAAATAATGAAAATTTGGTGTCCGTTTGACTTCTTTT